>JAQGCX010001714.1:0-10284 GCA_034700205.1 Plectus parietinus
GAATTGAGAATTTGAGAATGAATGATCAAGCTGACAGTGACAGAGCTGTTAGTAGAGAAGAAGATAACAGTACCCAAAACCCAATAGCAATAGTAAAAAAACCCAATAGTATTGCTATTGCTATTGGGTATTGTTGTGACATGTCTACTCGTTGTCTCTTTGCAATACTTACGGTAGCAGTGAGTGTGAGTGTATAGTTGCTCGTCTTCTCGTAGTCGAGAGCTTTCAGATTTCGCACCACAACCCAATCGCGTCCGTCGCGCTTTTCAAGAAACTCGCGGAAGTCAATCAGAGAGTTGGTACTCCGTTTCACACCGTTCGCCATGCTAAAAACCACTCTCGTTTATTATGGCTCAATGTCAATGTGGTTGAATGAGGCAACGGTACCTGTACGAGATTGGATTATCAGGATTGGCACCAGACACTGCATGACAGCGGAAGAAAAGGGAGTTGATCTAAATAGTTGACAATGACACTCTGGCGATAACATGGCAGTTAATGAGCGACGACCGGGACCAACCTGCACGTTTTCGTCCACTTCAAGTTGCGCAGGGCAATCGGCCGAGTCCTTCCACTGCGGTGCGCTTTGGTGCGACTTGTGCAGATTGATCACCACAGACACCTCCGATTGCTGCGGCTCCGGCGATCCGTTGTCATTGGCGACGACGAGGAATTTGAACTTGGACTTCTACAAAGAACCAATTGTAAATGTTGCATGACTTGCATGTTATTATGGAAATGTCGGCTGGCCGAGCAGGTGAACTATGCGCAGTGTTCTCTCGTATTATGAAAATGTCGGCTCCAGTCCGGGGGTGCCCCACAAACCATTTCAATTTTTCGCTAATCGCTACGGAACAAACGAGCGCAAATAAGAGTTCACGAGTTGGCGTCCTGTCACAATTTTGTTCAAAAAGCAATATTTTTTGTCCTCCCACTAAAACCGTAATTTCCGCGTTAGCCGTGATAAGACAGAAATATACGGTATTTTGCAAATCCGCCTAGTTTTCCACGCGCCGATAGTACAAGCTCTCCGCCAGATAAAATGCAAACCAACGCAATATCGCAAAGACTTGAAAGCGACAATGAACGTTGGACGATACCTCGGGTGGGATGCTGTTGGTGAGTGTGACTTCGCCGCTTTCGGTCTTCATAATGCGGAAGTAAGTGGGATCGTCGGCGAATTCTTTGCCGGCAGAGTCGTCGGCCTTCAGTTCGTAGGTGATGCGCGCGTTGGCGGGCGCGTCTCGATCGTCGGCGAAGACGGTGACGACCGAGTGTCCGACGGCCATGGTGCGCGAGATGGACGTCTCGTAGGAGGCGCGGTCGAACTGCGGCGCGTTGTCGTTCACGTCCGTCACCGTCACCGTGAACTGGCAAAAGCCGATCAGCGGTCGCTCGCCCTTGTCCGTCGCCTGCGCAATCAGCCATCATTATATTGTTGAAAATTTGCAGCAAATCATTTTTAACAGTTAAAGTCTGCGTACTGAGTGCAAGGTACAGTTGAGACACAATGTAGAACTAGGATCAGATAGAGTACTGTCACAAGTGTTTTCGGGTCAAAAAGTTGAGGGGGTAACATACTATATCCCAGAAATTTCGGCGAGAATTCAAATTTCAGTACTAAAATTTGAATTTTATCGTAATCTACCGTCATTTTTTCTCGCCTTCGGCAGGAGAGGGAGGGTTAACAAAACTCTGCTCACTTCGGTCAGGGGGGGGGTTAACCCCCCAAAAACACCTTTGCGTACTGTACTCACCTTGACAGTGACGTCTTCGAACGGAAGCGTTTCTCGGTCGAACATGACGTAGGGCGACGGTCGCAACTCGCCAGTGATGGGGTCGATGATGAACGGTTTGCGCGATTCGCTCTTCGGGTAGTATAACGAGTAGACGATGTCGCCGTTGGGCGGAGAGTCGTCGTCCGTCGCCACCACCTACACACATAATTGCGTTTTCTATCAGTCTCCGCCATCACAGTACCTTGATGATAGCCGATCCGTTCTTGTGCACGCCTTCTTCGATTTTTGCCAGCGAACTGTACGTGGAACACTGATGGAATTCGGGCTTGTTATTATTGACATCAGCAATTCCTAAAGCACCAGATAATGAATGAAAACTGCTGCTCGCAGGTACAAAAACGTACCGATGAGTACGGTAGCGGTCTCCTTGTGAATGACAGTACTCGAAGTGCCGCAGCAAGAGCCGTCGTCCTTGGCCTGCACAGTCAGATTATACACGTGCATTCCGTTCTGCGACAGATCCTCCGGTTTCGTTCCCACACGCAACTTGATCAATCCTGAAAAGTGCGGGTCAATTAGGTTCTAGTGCCATTGATAATCAGTTAAATCAGTACCGGTGTCTTTGTCGATTTCGAACAACTCGGTTGTGGCGGTTTCCCCGTCGGGCGTGACGAACGAGTAGGAGACCTGGTCTCGGTCGGGATCGAGTGCTTGGATGGTGACGATGGGGGTGCCGCCCTGCGCGTCTTCCGCCACGTACGCCGTGTACTGCCGCGTCGGGATGAAATACGGCGACTCGTCGTTCGTGTTCTCTGTTCGGATATGAACCTAAAACCCGCAGCTTATTTGTTGGCTCAAAAATGCAAAATGCATTTCACGAAATTACAGGGTTTTAAATCACACGGCAGCAACCAAATGACTGAAATGACTTACAAGCGCTCTCGATGAGAGCGAGGGATCGCCCATGTCTCGTGCAGTGACGTTGAAGCGGTAAATGTGGAATCCTTGGCTCTTCTGATCGGCGTCGAGTCGTCTTCGAGCTTCGATATCGCCATGATCGTTGACGGAGAAATTGTCGTCGTCTACTTCGTAACGGATGGCGGCATTGCGGCCGGAATCCTTATCGGTTGCGCGCACTGAAATGTTCGCGTTCGATTTGCGAAATAACTGCTATCACTGCTTACCTTTGACAATCAGAGAGCCGATGGCGATATCTTCTTTGATGGTGGTTGTGTAGAGCGGCAATGTGAACACGGGCGGATTATCGTTGGTGTCGGTGACAGTGATCTCCAAGGGGACGTCGCTCTCGAGGCCAGCCTCAGCCGCCACAACTAAAATCAGTACTTGCGCCAGCGCAAGCCATCTCCCCCGCTTCATCATCAACAGAGCACCCTCAGCTTGGATTTCGAACTGACTCTTGTTTTTTCTGTTCACCTACGTTTATCACATATCCGGAAAAGAGCTGTGATTATCCTACAGTAATCTTAGCGGGACCCAATTTTTGCGGGACTTTGAACGGCTACCGTAACCGACCTCTGAGTTTGTGCAAGCGTGGTTTTTTGCCGTCGTCAAAGTCGAGCTTCTGCTGAAGATGAACGACGCCCGAGCGACTATCGATGGAGAAAACGTCCGACTTGATCCGACCGTGGCCATCGCTGTTTTCATCGGCAAAAAGACTGTAGGTGATTGGTCCCTTGCTGCGACCGTCGATCGATTTGAACCCATGCGCCTTGACGTCGACGACGCTAAACGGACGGCGGTCATTTCGCTGCCAATATAAATCGCTGTGTCGATCGGTAGTTACCTCGCCTCCACATCGGTGTCTTCGGGAACGCCGACGTTGTATTGCTGCTGCACGAACTGGGGCGGGCGATCCCCGGCGAGCACTTCGAGCACGGCGATCTCGCTATCCTGCTTGTCGGGGAGTTGTGCGGTGCGGTCGCGGGCCTGCACGAAGACGCGGTACGTCTTGCCGGGCTCGTATTCTGTGCGCATGGTGCGGACGATCCCCGACGACGGCTCGATTCGGAACATGTCGGGCGCTGAAAGAATCGCCAGTTTCGCCCTCGACGACGCCGAACACGAGTCGGCAACAATCGCGCGCAGCTCTGTCAACAGTCGCCGGCTGCAACGCCGATGGTGCCAACGCACGCAATCCATCCGTGCGTCCCATTCAGACCACTCCGCGCGCAATTAACCAGCAAGCTCTTACGTTCAGTGTTGATTAGACGGTACTCCACGTCCGAATCGCCATCGCCGTTCTCGTCGCGCGCGACGAATTGGAACACGTTCAGCCCCGTCTTGGGCGGGTTAAGCGAAACGACGGCCAGGAATGGCTTCTGTCCGTTGACGAACGCCGGAGGCTCGTCCACGTCCACCACGTGGATGATCACACGCTGAGGATTCACATCTGAAAAATTTTCCATTCGTGCAAATCCCCGAACTGTGCTGAACCATGATTGCGGTGCATCTGCGAGATATATGTGCCCAGTTTTTGTGATTCCCACGTGTGCTATGCTGAGCCGATAGAAATGTGCTGTTTTTGAGGCAGAGACGCCGCGCGAGAGTCGGCAATAAACTGTGTCTGCCGGGTGCCTGCCCCAGCGGCAGCAACGACGCGAAAACGATCCTCAAGCATCCGAGGGTGGTATGCAACAGAAGGAAGCAAGATGGGATGATCCCTGGTGGTAGAGAGCAGACAGATGGCCAACGGGCGCAAATGAGAACTCGCTGGGTATAATTGTTCGTCGACTGGCGATGCGTAAATGACAAGGCAATTGCGTCCAGTCGTCGTCGTTGCCACCGATATTGCTCAGTCGCATGTGGTGCATCGATATGACATTCTAGTATTCCGCGCATTAGATCTCGCCGTTGATACAGCGCGTGGGAATCGGCCTGAGCAACTGGTCCAATGGTAACGGTCGAGGATATCAAATTGCGGCAGTCACAACCGAGCACAGCGTCAGCAGAAAACCCCTTGCTCAAATGTTGAACAAGCCGCCGGCGGAGACGAGTACCCGCTGATCTCCAGCTAGACATTCCCCGCTAATCTTGTTTTCAACAAACCCACTGGTGCTTGTTCTCCATGCACTAATCGTGTGAGGCGAAAAAGCAATTAGGCCGGGCTGGCTCCACGGCCTTCCGGGCGCACCCCTTTGTACTTGGCTCTCTGAACTGAGTGGTCGACCCACTCGTTACTGTTGGCGCTCCTCGACCGTGCGCGACACGGGACAGGTGTCGAGCTAAGAGGGCGAGCAAACGATCGCCCCACCTCAGCAGCGCCAGTTGGTTCCGTTTCGTTCGCGTCTAATTCGCTCCAAGGTCGCCCCTCGCGGGCAAAGCGTCTCGTTATGCGGTGTCGGTGGAACCGAATACGGCCGTTTACTTTCCCCGATCGGCCCGCGCTCTGCGCAGACGCCGTCGTCGGGTGCAGCAGCCATTTGCTTTTCGGCTCGTTCCAGGGCCGCTAGTCAGCCAATCCGTCAGCAATGTTTGCCGGTGTCATCCGCCGATTGGGGGAGGTTTTTGACAGTCAGACGACGCAGACTATGTGTTCTAGGGCATCAGATTCTCTCCCACTTTCTGGCAGTTGAAAAAAGCCCCACTTCTGTGGAGTTGATTTGACCAGCGCCTCCTTGCACTTGAACTGCGAATCAGTTCAAACTACAGTACACAGTTGCTCTCTGTGTGAAAAGCACTCTGCGAAAATGACCACATACACTGTCCTCTGCTCTTCAACGAGCAGAGCGAGTGGGAATAAATTATGATTCAGATGCGACGCACTGACCATTCCCGTCGTCCCATCGGCCAGCCTGCGAACCTAATTTCTATAAAGAGGGTGCAGTCGAGCAACAAACGTTGGCGACCCGTCCCCTCGTCGGTCCGATAAATCAACGGCCCGGAGCGCCCCAACTGCCGGTCGAGGGTCAGCCGCGCCAGCTGAGATTTGCCGCAGAGCGTGATGGTCGGCCCGAGGGTCGGTTGCGCAATGATGGGCCGGTGATTTACAGCGGCGATGGGACGGGGATTGAGTTAATTACGCCGTTGCGACGAGCATTAGCGGTTCAATGGACGACAACGGCGAGAGAATCGGGAGGGAGGCGGTTGCACGCGTAAAAGACCGATATAGACGTGCGTCGTCGTCCCCTTGCTCGATGCGGTGCGGACATGGCCGTGGACGGCTTGATCGATTTCAGCTGTCTGCTCGAGTTCACTCATCAACGTACGCGCGTCCCATGGCACCGACGATCGCGACCGGTGGATGACTTGCATCTGGTCGCGTCCCATCGCCGCGCAAATTGCACAACTTTCGCACGTTCGCCAAAGGATTTGGCGCTCAGCGCGTTAAGTGGTGATCGTCGGAAACGAATCACCCACGAGGCACGACCGAACACAAATGCCTCGGTTCAAAATCGACGACGCAACAATGCGAATTCGGTCGAGGAGACGTGCACGCCGACGACAACAGGGAACAAATTGTCGCCGGAGTCGTGGTCGAGACGAGCGCGAACGCGCGACGACAAGGCCATGCGTTGGCCGCCCCTCCTGGCACCGCTATAACGCGCCAGGGCTGCGCCCGGGGCGAAAACGATGCGCCCTGCCCAGCGGCCAACCTCAGTAATCCCTCCCCGTGCGGCCAAGAGGGTCGCCGACGCTGACAAGACATCGCGTCGCCGTCGCAGCGGCACTTTGTCCGCATTCATCCCCTCTCGGCCGAGGCGGTCAAAGGAGCGCACCGCTCGCTCGACAGGCCGTTAGCACTATCGTGTGCTCATTCATGCCAGACGCGCACACTAAAAACCAGCTGCTTATCGCAGATTCGTGTGCGAGAAAAACATAGGATTGCATATCTGCATTGCGCAGCGCACCGTCCCCTGACCAACGGTCAGGGCGGTCGTTCTTGGCGGGTGCTCACCAACGCCAATGACCTCAACCCGTGCGTCGCGCGCAGTCCCGAACACACAGTCGGATTGTTTTGCAGTTGCGGCAGTTCTCGCGAGGACGGACACCCGCCGGCCGCTGTCCATTCATTGCGCGTTGCCGATGGCCAAGGTGATTCACGCTCACCACGTTGTCGCACATACACACCGTACACTTGCATTGGATTCTCACCCGTCAGGTTGGCCTTGGGCATGCGCCCTCCTCCTGCTCCGGCGCCGTCCGAGCTGGCGAAATTAGCGCCTGTAGCGACACAAAGGCGCCAGACGGGCCGAATAGCCGCGAGTGTCCGGCGTCCGGTGGCCGCACGCAGCTCTGGCCGTATACACCCCCCAGTGCCTGGCTCCGAGTGACCAAACGCCTCCGATAGCAATTACCGCGGAAAATCGACGGTTAACCACCGGAACGGCCAATGCATGCCGGGTGCGAATCGAAGAAAGCCGCTTCGAGACGGCATTTATAATTACGCGCGGTGAATTGAATCGCACATTCGGACTGGAGAACAAACAGGCGCCTAATGCCAGACGGCACGGGGAGCGGTGCGGTCCCTTCGGTGGCCCACTCGACGCCACAAAGCGGATGAACGGAACATGCATCCCGGGAATCCACTCTGGTCTGTATCATCGGTGTTAGTCAGCGCTGCCTGCTAAATTAGATTGGCGGACGGCGGCGCGGTGCAAGTCAGCCGGACGCAGTCCCCAGCGGAAACGAGATTCATTTGCGCTACGTTAGCTGCCCACTTCGGCCGAGCCGCCCCCGGGGGACGCGGCAACACGACGTCGGGCGCCCGCCATCCGTCGCCCTAACCTCCTCTGCCTGCAACTATACAACCGTCGTCGCGCTTCACAAATCCCATCGCCACCACTCATCAGCTATGCATGGCCCTTCCCAAAGTGCGCCCGCCTCACACTCACCGCCGCCTTGCACGTTCTCGACGAACACCGTCACTTCCACGGGGTTAATGTCTTCGTAGTTGAGTGCTTTCGTCAACTCGATCGACCCATTCGAGTGCACGGTGACAAAGTTCTTGACGACCGGAGCGCCGCGGATCCGATCGCGAGTGAGCAGGTCGATGCGTTGCTGCAGAAAACCGAGTGGGGTGTCTTCCCGCAATGTCACCACTATATCGCTCCCAAGGTCGCGACGTGTTCGCCGCTTCGGCTTCTTCGCATATGGACTCGACTCCCCTTCCACAATCACTTTCACATTGACGCGAGCCGTCTGGCCCGAACCATCGACGGCGACCGCGTGGAACATGTATCGGCCAGGATGGATCCATTGACTGCTGAAGATGTCGCCCGATAAGGGCGTCACATCGAATGGAATATCTTCAGGTTCAAGCCGGTAGACGACCCCTCCGTTCGCTGCGGTCGCTGATACACGCACAACTGTCGTTTGCGGAGACAAAGTGGGTACGCTGACCACATAGCGTTGGGCAGTGAATACGGGCGGTTCGAGCAGCCGCTTCTCGATCGTGATACGGAGAGTGGCAGTTGCGTACTGCTCGCGATTGTTCTGATCAAAAGCTTTGATTTGCAAATCGTGCACGCCGCTGGCAGCGGCCAGTGAAGATGCGACGAACAGCTGGGCGTAAGTGTGCTGATAAGGATCGTACTGGGTGACCAAATTGAAGAGGCGTTGCGTATTCCCAGAAACGATTGCGTAGCGCACGTTGGTTGAGCCGATGGTCTGAGCCGAAATAGGTTGGTCGAAATGTACTTGAGAATTAACAGCAGCATTGTTGGCAGTAGTGCCGTTGAAGGTTGCGTGAACGAAACGAACGGTCGGCCAAGCGACGATATGCACAGCGAAGGGCACGACACGTTCGAACGCCCCATCCTTCACCAGAACATCCAAAGTAACCACAGAGTCCAGCAACCGCGAAATCGAAGCGCGAGTTACGATCTGTCGATTGTCATTGAGACGAAACAAATGCGAATAGTCGGACGTGTCCAGAGATACGAAGGAATTCTGAGGTACTGTATCTGTGCGTTGCAGCAAGTCGAGGACAATAGTCCCGACCGGTGCATCATGCGCCAGCAACACTGGCGCAGTGGAACCGAATGCGTGGCAGTGGACGGACGGTAGCTGCACTAAGATGATCATTTGGCACAAGAGCACACAAGTTCGATACAAAGCCGGACGCATGCCGGACAAATGCACGGTAATGCTCATTGTCCGTTCATGAGATTCTTCCATTAAGCAGCCAAGTCAGCCAATTATGAACAGAGATTGCACTAAACGGCGAGATGAACAGCCTCCACTGGGTCTAAAGCTGCCGATGTCTGATCCGCTGCACTACATGACGGCAATCTTGATGACGACCCCGCAGTCGCTGGAAAGGATGAATCGGATCTGCAGCGTTCAGAACGATTAATATATTATGACTCTCTTGCACGGCGCCGAAAAACTCTGCCGAAATCGCATCGGCGAATGGGAGAGCGCGCGACCTGAAGAAAAACACGGCCGTATTCCTAACATCGAACCCGCACCAAAGGAAGCATCGGCGCCCACGCCGGCATAACCAGCCATCGGGAACGCGCGTCCGACCTTTTCCCATCATTCACCGCATCGTTCCACCATCTTCAACCCTTCGCTTGCACCGAAACCAAAGTGGATGTCAAAGTTGACCGGACGCGTCGCACTACGCCTCCGTTCAACGGCCGCACCGCCACATCGCGCAGCGCGCCTCCCACCCCCGCACGACTGACCGGTCGAGGCGTCACTGTGCCGCCGGGGGCGGTTATCGAACACCTCTCACCATAGGCCAGTGCCACACACTCAGTGTTCCTGAATCAATATTTTCGCTGCGTTTGCGCCAAAACCAAAGCTTCGAAACGTTCAGAGCAAAAAGCACAGTACGCTTCACACTCCATCCATACTTTTGTGATATTTGGCGGTCACATACTATTGGGTGAATCCATAAATAATATCCGTTTTTTTGTTTATTTTTAAGCAACTTTTTATTCAACATTGCAATGCCCTAATCAACGATATATTTCCCATTACTTTCAATAACCTTTTCCCATCGTTCTGGCAACATTTTGATTCCTCTTCATAAAAATCGGCCGGTTTTGAAGCAAAAAACGCGGTAAGGTCGGATTTGTGAGCCTATGGATCCACCCAATCAGACAGACATGGGCGTTGGGGGGGTATATACCCCCCCAAGGACCTCCATACCTCCGGCCAAAGTTAGTTGGGGGGGTGTGGTGAAAAATTTTTGAGATTTTGGCGACCTTTTTTTCGGGGATCGCTACTCCCCCCCAACGGAAAAAACGTGCCCATGTCTGATTAATCCCCCTCATCAACAGAACGGGCACAGTCAACAAAAAATTTTTGGTAAGTACTGGGTGAGGCAAAAAAACTGTCACCTTTTATTTTTGCTTATATCTCGTCAACCGCTCAACCAAATTGCACGAAATTTTAAATGATTACACATCTATACGTTCTAAATGCTGTGTAAAAAATTCAGAAAGATCGGTTGTTCCTAACTCTCTTACCAATCGTTTGCGTGAAACAATGCGAATTTTCGGTTTTTCGTGAAGGTGTACCCGTTTCGATTGCTTTGAACTTTTTCAGATTAGCGTCGATTTCAACAAAATTTTAG
>JAQGCX010001715.1:0-10282 GCA_034700205.1 Plectus parietinus
ACTTATAGAGAATTAGTAGGGCTATCGAATGCATCTAAGATTGTCTAAATGCCAATTACTGTCAATCAGCAATGGTCATTTGAAAAGTCATATCAGAACTTTATTGTCACCCTGTATATTAACAAGAACGTAGACAAGGCACACAGCACTTGAAATTAGAACCAAGTCAAATACAAGTCAATGCACATGAACATTGCAAGTCAGACAGCTTCTAAACAAATATTTACACAATCTTATTTTCAACATCGAGTTCAGACTTGAAAAGTGACTTTGATTCTTTTCATTCTGGCTAATTTGTTGAGCACAGCATTGACACCGTGCCCTTTTGTTTCTGGGCAATAGAGCCACATCATAACGAAGAAAATAATGGATGGAATGATGAAAATGGCGAAGTAGTAGGCGCCGATAGAATGAGCTAGCGGGTAGAAGCTGAACTTCAGTGCGACCCGAATCACCGTCTGAAATTTGAGAAATTGGTAAATGTACTGTTACTTGAAACTTGAAATTTAAACTTGCACTTTGAGTACATTGAACAAACATATTATTGATTGTATCTTGGCCTGAAACTTTTTAAATGGCACAATTTTTCAGAACAGTGAGCTGCAATGCTTTGCAAACAAACTGACAAAATTTTAACCCAATGTGTGAGAATTTTTTAAAAATTAATCTGAAGCACAAACAGTTCTCCCCATTGATTTGAAAACTTATTTTTAACATGTCAACCAAAAATGCTCACACATTGGGCTAATATTTTATCAGTTTTGTTTCCGAAGCATTGCTGCTCATTTTGACAAAAAAATGTGCCATTTAAAACTTTCAGGCCAAGATACAATCCTGTGAGTAGTCATGTCGCGAAGTGTCATACAGTCGTACAATACCTCAATGATGGCCAGCACGCAAACAGACTTGAGAAGCAGTTTGCGCGGAACTAATTCGGCGGCGTATAGACGCGCTACGGATCCGAGTCCGATGGAGTTAACTGTCAGTAGACACGTCACACCAACAAGCGTTCCAATCTGAAAAATGCGATGTTCTTGCAAATATGGCTACGGGCGCAGTTGTAATTGTAAATAAAAGTCAAATTCATCCATTGATGTAATTGAAGTGTTCCTGCTACGGCTACATGATTGTACTCATGGGACACGGTAATTAAAGATTGGGGAATTGGGAAATTTTCACTTACGTCGTTATTCTAATAGAAGCCCTGGGCTACTATTAGAGACTGGGCTACTAGTAGAGACTGGGTTTTTATTTTTTTCATCACCAAAAGTTGGCAATTTCAGGTGAAAATATAGCCTAGTATAATTTGCTGCCAAAATATATTACTTCTAGCAATTTTCAAAAAATTAGCACAAACAATCATGAAAATTGAAATTTGCGAGTCAATGTCATCTTATCATCAATTTCACCATGAAAATACTCCCAGACAACGAAAAATCTGTATTCTAATTGTAGCCCATGGGATACTATATTTTTGATCGGTTGCTACCCTCGGATTCTATTAGAATAAAATACGGTAAATGAAAGAAGCGCTTTTTCGTTGATGAATTCTGAATTTCACCTTGAAGTCTTCACCCAACAAGATGCAGATCATCGAAACGATGAGGAAGATGATGCTAGCGCCAGACGAGCTGAGTAGCAGTGGTCGCCGCCCAACGCGATCAACGAGGTAGACGGGAAGGAAGGTGACAGGCAGCCGCAGCACACTGATGGCGAGCGAACCAAATTTGGCGTCAGAAAGCGACCAATGACCCATTTCGAGCAGTACAAATGTGCTGTACGTACGAAGGACACGAGTTCCCGTGAATAAATATGCGATCTGAAAAGACATTTCGTCGGGGACATCATGCAGGCGCGGCGCTTGAAAAAAAAGATGGGGGAAAATTTGTCATAAAAATTTCGCCATTAACTGGCAAAAACGTTCTTTTCATCAGTTTTTTCTCCACTACGTGGACTACGTGGAGAAAAATTCCTTTGCTATTCCTTAAATTCCTTTGATATTTTCAAGAGGAATTATTCCTCGGCTTTCTTACTACCACATTTTTTTAACTGCAAACTAGTGTAACCAGCGATTTATGCAAATTTGATTTGATTTATCATTGTTGTTCACCAAAAATGGCAAAGAATTATGTGGCGAATACGTTGTTCTCAAAAAGACGGGGGATATTCCCCCCTCCCCGTCCTCCCCCCTAGCGCCGCCTCCAACACCATGACTGCGTACCCTACGGAGTGAACACGTTATACCACTTGATCAATTCTTACTTATTACTGACTGACCTTAACCATGAGTCCGATCCAGGCGCCGTGTCTTAAGACGCAGGACACTTCATCTTTCGCCTTCCACGGCTTGAACATCACATCCATGGCGCTTGTCTTTCTTTCAGCAACGACTGCCTGCTTTTGCCCTGCACTGTTTCCGTTCGACCGGCAAATGTTCAATTGTTCAGCGATCAGCAATTCGTCTGTCAGTCCATGGTACTTTGCGATTGCCCGTCTTGCCTGTAACATGCAAAATAGAATCGTTACCAAAATAACATAGATGTACTAGGGAAGGGGAGAGGGTTAGCCCATAATCCGGTCCGAAGTAGGCCGAGTACTGCAACCCTCATTTGGTCGCGGAAAGAACGTTTTTTCGTCAAGTAGTGGCAAAATAATTTTCGAAGCTCCACCCAAATTACCGCCTCACTCAACTTTTGGATCCGAGTACACCTATGGAGACTTGAGGTGGGAAAGACCGTGTCATGTATGATACTTAGCTAGGGGGCTGAGGGGGGGGGGGGCTTAAGCCCTCAAAATTCGAAAATTCAAAAATCAAAAATTAAGAGAGAAAGGTCTCCCTAACCATTTTCTCAATAGCAGAGCAGATAATACGTATAGACAGAGCAAGTAATTTGTACCTTGTCAGGTGAATGACGATGGAAGAGCAGAAACTGAGGCGATTCCGGCACCAAAAAGAATGCGATGAGACAGAGCACATTGATGATTAACGGAAAGGCAAACATCAACGGCCATAGTTCGTCGCCGCTGAAGGGAATACCAACTGCTTGTGTTGCCAATCCGCCTTCAAAATCAGATAATTTGTTGCAATATTGCAATACTTGCCCTAAATTAAGTTACACCGACCACTAACAGTGCTTCGGTTTGGGATGCGTTTCGGGATGTTCATTCCTTTGATATTTTCAGGAGGTTTTGTTCCTCCGCTTTCTCACTACCATATTTTTTAAACTGCAAACTGGTGTAACCAGCGATTTATGCAAATTTGATTTGATTTATCATTGTTGTTCACCAAAAATGGCAAAGAATTATTTAAAGCATGAAAACTAATTTGATAACAGAAATAATTACGGTAATCAAAAAGTCGTGGTGAGGCAAAATTTTGTCGTATTTCAGTGAGAGTGCTAGTGGCAAAGAACGTGGTCACCGGTTCGCTTTTAACTTGGATAAACAAAACCTCCTGAATCCGAATGGGAGTACCTAACACTAAAAGATTAAAGGAATTAGCATCTTTGTTAGAAAATAGTCACAATTTCGAATAGGTAGCAGATAAAAGAATTACGCTGTATGACTAACCTAAGGCCGAAAAGACTTCCTGCAATGATGAGACAGTGCCGCGATGCTTGGCTGGTGCTGATTCGATGACCCAAATAGTTTGATTCACGACAAGGATTCCGTTAGCTATCGACCAAATTAGCCGTCCAATGAACAGCACTTCCCAAGCTGGATGCAGCCATTTGGCGAACAGGGACAGGAGAATTCCAGGTAGGTTCATCACACATCCAACATAAAACAGTACAGTAAATCATGATGCATTTTTCGCACAAAACATGACTATACTTATGAATGGTGCACACAGAAATAATGCAATTTCCTTCAGACACAAGTTCACAAGAAGGGGAAAGGTGAAGGTCGAAATAATGTTAAATTTTCCCACACCTCTAAAATCTGAATTCGTTTCTAAATTTCCGCAAGAATCTTGCGCAGATCTCAAAATAGATAGAGTAAATATTGTGCTAAATTTAATATCAGATATGAGAATTGTTCAAAAGCGCCACCCATCCTTCCAGCTAACGTTTGAATGTCTGCTCATTTAGGTTCTACCGACCAGGGCTGTGTTTTTTCTTCCGATGCGGTCGCATAACCATAATGCCAACATTTGACCGACGATGGCTGACAGCGGATTGACGATGTTTAACGCGGACCAGAGATTCTTCAGCGTGTCCTGTAGAGTCAATGACAATGTTTATTAATTGGTTCCATTGGCTCCAATGTTTATTAATTGGAAATCAGCAACAAAATGAAAATAAAATTATGTATGGCACGCAAAAAAAATTATCGAACATGAACATGAAAAAAAAAAGATTGAAACATAACTGCGGCGTAGCACAAACAGAAAGAAAAGTGATCAAAACAATCTGAGAAAATGTGATGAATATAAAAAAATTAAAACATATCAGATAAATTTTTAAAAATAAAGAAAATGAAAAACTTGAAAATAAATAATAATAAATTTTAAAATATCTGTGATGAGTTAAAAAGCAAAACCGCGTCACATTATGGTAAATAAAATCGGAGACAATGTCGTAAAACACGTGTAATTACTGGTATAATATGCGTATAATTACTGGAAAAATGATGCAATGTTCTGCAAAAACTGGGATGCAGGAAAAACTAAAGAAGCTAAAATGGCTCAAAAAATGGCAACGCACAAAAATTAAATCTCAAGAAGATTATTTGTGAAAAGGTAATAAAAACTTGTGAAAAACGAAATAAATAATATCGAAAAAAGGTGAGGGGGGGGTAGAGAATTTTATTTTTTGTGGCGCGTTAAACTCTGAGAGCTCGTTCTCCGCGAAAACTGAACCGTTTGAGCTGAGTTTATACTTTATAAATAGAGCATAATATCGGTTACAACATGTGTAAAAATGATAAAATTTCACGCTACAGTTGGCGGGAAATTCAAAAAATACTTTAAGAACGCGGGTTTTTTCAAGTCGATTTTCAAACTCATTGGAGGTTTTCTCAAAAAATCGCGCGACAACCTTTAATCGACGAGCGTGAAAGTTGTTCCCCTAACTGTCACGAGTTCTTTAAAAAGATTTCAACAAAATATATTGCAGTTCGGCTGCGCTGCAGCCGCAAAACTACTAACTGTTCGATTTTCCGTTTTGCTTGACAGTTAGCAGGTTTTGCAGTTTTGGCAAAATTTTTTTTTGAGGTTTACATTAGATATTATTGAGTTTTTTACACGGTGGGAGGTTATGTAACCCCCCACATCAACCGATGGCCAGCAACCGATTTTTTTTACATCAACAGTGGCGGTCAAAAGTTTAAGACCGCGTCCTGTGACAGCGTTGCGCACGTAAATTTTCGGACAACTTTTCAAGTTAATAACTTTTTAACCGTCCATTGAAATCATTTGAAATTTCAAACGTATTTCAATGACAAAAATTACCCTAGTTTAAGAAATAATAACCCATGAGCTACTATTATTTCAACCTTTCTGGACCGTGGGCCACTATTTCTGCGTGGGTTACTATTATTTCAACCTCCATATGAACAAATATTGTGAAAAATCGCAATTTTTTGAACAATTATGGCAAAAATTAAATCCATTGACCTGTTTTTCAATCCAAAAAAGGAAGATGTAAATACCCGCATTGCTCACCTTTATCTGCATACCATGCCCACTGAACATCGATTCTGGGGTAACTTTATCTTTGTCCGGTACTGGAAATAGTAGCGCATGGGCTGGGCTACTATTATTTCAAACCCTCTGGACCGTGGGCAAATATTTCTACGTGGGCTACTATTTTTACGTGGGCTACTATTTCTTAAAATACGGTATACAATGTAATCGCCTCTGGGAGAAGTGATGTAATTAAAAATTACGATCGAGCGATATGAGAAAAGTAAAACTTGAGTTAGGTAGAAAATCATAAAAAATCGAGATAGCATTCGATCAAGATGGCATTCGAACAGAAAATAGCTTAAGTTCTGCTCTTTCAAATGCGCTATCATTCTTTGCTTGTAACTGATTATTTGTCTTTAATTAGGTTGGTGAAGTCGGATGATAAAAATTCTTTCTGATGGAATTTTAATGACGAAATTCGGATCAACTATTTGCTCGCTTTGTGCGCAGCCAACGTTGCATCAAATTAAACAATGATGATGAAATCTGATAGAGACTTGCACAGTTTTCCAAAAAACATAAATTTGACCTAATTTGAATGAGCGGATCACTAATTTATCAACGTTTCAAAAGCTGATTTGAATTTCGTCATTAACCGGATGGCCATTATCTTATTTAAAGTGTATGCTAATTACGGCAGGTAATAAAAGCAAGGCAAAATGTAGAAATAGGTTATTTGACTGCTGATGTCTAATTTTCACTAGCCTGCTCAATGTAGTCCCCAGTACGCTCGTTGAAGGACGAATTGATGTGCTGCTCGATGGCGATGTACGGCTGGTTGAGCACGGACATCAGGTAGCCCTGTTGAAAGTTGCCTGCGAATCCGGCCGCCAGGGCCATTAACGCCAGATGGTAGGTTACAGCCATTTCCTCTTGTTTGCATCTATCTGTCAAGCACTGTAACATTATAAACCGAAATAAAATTGGCAACACATGGAATAGTTTTGTGTGGCAAAATCATAACCAACGAACAATTTATTGAGTTACAAAGTTCTGATAGAAAAATTTCAAGTTAAGAAAATTACTCAGTTTGTTTTGAAAAATTTGCAAAAATGTCAGCTCAGGGAGAAAATATTACAACCAAAAGTTTCCGTGATGGATAGAAAATGTGGAATGGAAGACTCATTTGCCGACAAGAAAATCATTGCAAATGAACCTGCAGTTACCGTCAAAATTAAAATCAGGAATATTTCGAGTTACTTCGAGAAGCAATTCTGAAAAGTAAGCTTAACGTAAACATTCAATGTTTAACAAAAAGTTGAAAAAAACGAAAAATGGCGATATACTATTAGGTGTAACTCCAAACCGATAAGATAAATAATATTGTCGTGCTGGAAGGATTAAAAATCCAAATTAATTTGCATTATCGATGATCATGGACAAGTAGGTACTTTTGACTGGAAAACTGCAATAAGAGATGAAATTCGGGAAGCACAGATCGGTTCATTGAACTGCTACTGCAATTACAAGCGCTACTTAACGAATTCATTAGTACATACATGATCGCCGTTACGGTATAACTTTTGTTTACCGAATACTGTTCTATTTCTTTGTCTGCTGAAAGAAGATTGAAGCCAAGATTTACAGTATTCTTCGAGCCCGAGGAAAAAAGAAAGGAAAAATATTGGCAACTTTTGAAACAGCAAAAACGTGTCGTCACTGAAGGCGCATTCGTTTCAGTTGAATTTCTTTTAAGTAGAATGCTGTCAGGTTCCTTGGAATCAAAATCATCCTGGCCTACGCTACCGCAGAATACCTCTCGGCAGATTTCTGATAAAATGAATGCTTCCTTGAATTGTGAAGGAGCAATTACCGGGCAATTTTGTGATTAATGGTGATGGATTAAATGATTTTGATTCTGTAATGTAATCCGATTTCTATAGAAAGGGCAGTTACACTCATCTTGTTGGTCAAACTTAGCGGGTAGTGTTTTCTTTGATTGAGAAGATTACTTGTAATGCATGATGCCATTTTCACGTAAAATTCGGGACTGGTTGGTTAATTACAAGACCGGTTGAAAATGAGACATTTCGCTCGAAATACTGCAAAAATTTTGGTCGCGTTCACGTGCATAGTTTACTGGTAAAGAAAGCAAAGTTCATTTGATCTTTTGCGCAAATCACACTCACGAAATTACGTTATTATTTCAAAGGAACATATTTACATAGGTTTCTACATAGGTTTTTCAATAAGCCCTCAAGTCGATCAACTTTTTCTTTTTTAGGAAACTTAGGAATTAAAAATCTTTTTCAGTCGAAAACACATTACATGCAAAGCAAGCAATGGCTACTGGAAAGAAAGTCAAAGACAAAGTGAGGCGACCAGCGGATTATTATTTCAAACGCATGCTAATCAGCTTTACGTTAAACATTGAAGTTGAAGCCAAACTCATGCAGAAGTCATCAAAAAACCGCTTTCTGCTATGCTGACAAAAACAGAACAACATCAGCAATTGTAGACTTGACTAAAAGGAAAAATTCTGGAAACAACAAACAGTCTTAAATTTATGATCACGTCATTCTGAATGCAAGTTATAGAAATTGATTTTTGTCTTCGCTTAGAAACTGCATGGACTTAATGGTTTCTTGTATGCTCATGGAAATAGCAATTCAAACAGTTCCTGCAACAAAAAATCCATTCCAATAATTTAGTTTTATCAGGCCTTTTGATCATGCTCATTTACTGCGCTAGAGGAGTAGTACTTCGGTCAAATATTTCATCTGCACTGTCTCATATAAAGTATGTTTACCTTGCGAGTGGCGCGCGAATTGCAATTTTTTCACTTCATTGACTGGCGAATTTCAATTTTTATGATAGTTTGTGCGACTTTTTTGCAAATTGCTAGGATTACTATATTTTCATTTCATGACCGTTTTTGCGTCTAAGTAACTGGTGTACCCCGGCACAATTAGTGAAGCTTTTAGAGATTTCCTTACTTCTTATAACCTAATTTTTTCTTCCACAATAATCGTTCTGCTGGTGCAGGAAAACTGATTGGGAAAGAACAACAATTTTATTGACGAAAATCACTCGACTGCATTCAACATTATTATTTCTTGTCACATCAGCAATTTTTCTAGTTATAATTATGATATCTGGTGCAGTCTGGAACAGCGTGACGATAGTTGCAGGAGTTGATGCGTGTGTCGAAGGCAAGTGGAGGGGAACATCTGAACTTCTTGACACGGTCGTGTAAGCAGCGCCAAAATTCGTCGCAATGCTCTGGGTCACGAACGTAAGCACCCAAAGGCTTGCCAGCGCAATAAGAGAGCTCTTCAGCACCTGAAAAGAAACAAATTTTATTGAATGACTACATATATTCGGATAATGAAATGAATGGTGGGCGGTTTTTATTCGCATATTACCGTATTTATACTAATAAGAGCCCAGTCTCTAATAGTGGCCCATGGGCTTCCATTAGAAAACTGATTTTTCGTTGTCTGCGAGTATTTTCATAATAAAAATTGATAATAAGATGATATTGACTAGCGAATTTCAATTTTCACGATAGGTTGTGCGACTTTTTTGCAAATTGCTAGGAGTACTATATTTTGTCAACAAATTATACAAGAAATGGCCGAAATCGCAATTTTTTCACCTGAAATTGCCAACATTTGGTGATGGAAAAAATATAAATATTATCAATTGAAACCAGAATATTACTTGTTTCGTCAGAGGCAGAGGCCGACCACTGATTTGCTAAAATAGTCGGCAATACTATTGCCACAAGCAGAGCGCTGATAAGAAATCCTTTGGTTGACTTTTGCATTCTGACAGTCTCACTCAATTAGGTTTTTTCGAACAACACAGTTGTTAGTTATCGTGAAGAATTAACTGTTGCGTAATTATGAGTACTATATCATTATATTTATGCCCGTGCAATTGAATTTCTGATGAAAAGTTTTTCTTTTCCCTAAAAGCAAAGATAATACAATTATTCTTCGTAAAATATGACACCGAATTTTTCCTTAGTGGGAACAGAACAGTAATGTGATGACATAACAAACTCCAAACTGGTTTTTGTACTCAAACAAGTATCTAACAACCACTAGTAACTTGATTTCAGTACAATGACGAATTTCTGTGAAATAGATGTTAATCAGCAAGCAACCAACTTGTATTTCCCACTACGTATCTTCATCTGGAAATGATGTGTTGTTTTTCGCTCAAACTAAGTGACGAACTTATTCAGAATTGTTTTCTTAACCTGGAAAGTGAAACTTGGTTTCATAAGAATCGTCTTCTGTCATCTTCTAAAATTTTCATAAAAGCGAACAATTCCCCTGTCCTTTCATCACTGAAGAAACATTCCCTTGGAATTAGAAACTTACAAGAAAATACAAAAGCTTTCTGACACCATATTAAGATCGACTTTTCCTATTGATCGAGCAAGGCTTGGCATTAGTGGCTTGAAACTATTAGCTTCTTTTTGTCTTAGATTTCTCTGGAACTGATATAGTATATGAGGTAGTTTTTGATGGAGATCCTGAATCTAGCCTCCAATTTTTAATTTTCGAGAATCGTGACGAACTGCTGTATTTCGCAATTTGAAATCGTGAAAATAACAGATTTTTTGAACAATCGGTCAGAATG
>JAQGCX010001716.1:0-10282 GCA_034700205.1 Plectus parietinus
AATGCCATACTTTGACTGGGAATGCATGATTTAACCAAGGTCAAGCCGGGGGGGGCTTATATTAGAGACAGGGCTTCTATTTTTTCGATCTCTCGCTGGAGGGGACTTCTATTGGAGACGGGGCTTCTATTAGAGACGGGGATTGTATTAGAATAAATATGGTATGTTGTGTTCAGTGCAGAAAATAACAATACGAATAAAAAAATGCGTACCTGATTTTGTTGTTGAGTCGCTGAATCTCATCTTTGACCGCTTGCAGTTCGTTGTCCTGCTCTTCCTTCCGGTCGCGCAAATCGCGGATATATTCGCCGCCTTTCGCCAGCACAACCGCATTCGTCGGTTTCGTACCGCCCGAGTAGAGATTGGGCAACAGTTCCATCAATTGCTCGAAACCATCCTACAATTACAACATTTCCACATGCGCCGTTGCACTACACAGTTCAATTAACAATATGGTCCGGAGAAAAGTGCTACGCATCGCCCTCTCAATCACTTTAATCAATCATTTCATGTGAAAACAATTGCTAACTAGTACGGAAACAGTTGGACGACTTGTTGAAGGGCGCTGATCGTCAGTTCCATGTGCCGTCGTAGAAGCGGCAACAGACCGGTCATCGATCATGGTCGGCAGTTTTGACGCAATGCACAGGCGCTCGCGGGATAACGGTCGTCGACCGGGACGAGGAAGCGAATGAGGTGCTCGGCCGCAGCCATCGAACGACCGGCCGAGAGCCGAGCACGTGAACGCCGTGGAGAGCGCATGTGCGACTGAATCACGAGACCAATGCCCTCCGAGCGAATCGGGCGCCGTCCACGGCCGGGGGGAAAGAAAGATGGTAATGGAAGGGCGAAGACTATCTCGACGTCGTGTAGTTTGAGTAGCAAAGATGAAACAGTGAGTGCAAAATGCAAAGGACAACTCGGCGGTACAGTCGATCGAACGGGACCGCCATCGTTAACGACACCGGGGACTGCGATGCGGGCACGTGATAGCGTGCGCCGAGCACGTGTATTGCAAATGGACATGCGCACTACGGCTGCTCGATCAGCCGCCCACACGACCACCGACCAACCTTAAGCGCCGTTCGTCGACTCTGCTCGGCGTGCAGATGAAGAATGCGTTTGCGTTCAAACGGATGAATCGTGCTGTCCGCAGCCGCCCGCTTGGCCGTGCCCTGGCCGCGCACCTAGAATGCGGAGATAATGAAATGACGCGAGAAACGCTCGACGTACCCTGCCGTCGCTGGTCGAAGGTTCGGTTGGTGATCGCACTGCCGAATTTGAAGGCGGCGATAAGGGCGAGTACAAGGAACTGTGGTAGGGCGCAAGCGGCAGCTTATTTGGCTCCTGAACAATGACGAGCACTCGTGTAATTGCATAGGCGACGAAGACAAAGCAACCGATACCAACCTGTTTAATGTTCACATTGAAAGCGGAGCCGAGATTGTGCACGTTGGGCGGTATCGTCAACTGAGCGGCGACTTGAGGATACAGCGGCTGCGGCACTGAAACAACCGATGTTCCGTTGTCGGCAGAAACTAAGATCAAGCGACCATGCGGTCTTTACATTCGAGCAGACTAATGAAGATCCGACACGGCGGACCGTTCGCGGGATCGCTGCGTTCCATTGGAAAACGTGGAGCGCACGCTCGGCCTCGGTGCGATCAGACACCAGGCTCGACTCAGTGCAATAAGAGTTCGACGTTCGCGTGCGACTTAAATTTACGACACGGCGCAGCGCCAGAATCACGTGCCACCAGCGTGGTTTGTTTGAGTCTCACTCCCCGTCTCCACCAAACACGAGCGCCCGGGCGAGCACAATACGCTCATTCAACTTCCACCTCCGCGCCTTTAAACTCTCTAACGAACAACTGCACTCACTTGAGACGAACGCGTTTCGCGCATTGGATTGTCCGACCAATAGCAATCTCTGCTGCGGGGAAAAGCCGCTCGATCCCGATGCAGAAACGTTCAAAAAGGGCTGAAACGAGTGCAACGAATGAGTCGGTGATTCGGCCGAGAAACAGACTGACTGACCCAAAGCTGCGCCTGGCCGGGACTGTGCATCATTTGTTCCTGAGGACTTTGGACGAGGGACGCAGAGGGCGACAACTGCTGCGGTGTCGGGTGGTGGATGACTGAAGACTGTTGCGGGGGTTGCTTTCGGTCGACGTCGCTCTTTCCGAAGGCCGCTGCAACTGGCACTGTATTAAAAAAGTCGGCTCGGCACGGCGAGCGGACCTTTTCCTTCAGATACGCGTCGCTTCGCGCCACGGCGATTCTGCTTCTTGTCGGGTTCGTCGGCGACCGGGAACGCTTTGAGCGCGCCCTTACTCGGCGTGGACGGTTTGACGGGAAAGCGCGCCTCATCAACTGAAGACCACGCATGAGACTGCGACGGCGGACCAATCCACGACGTCGGTCGCGACTAAAAATTGTTCGTCAACGATCTGTGACCAACGCGCAGTCGGCGCACATATATCACCATACAAAACACACTCAATAATATTATTTCATCATAATATTCTAAAATGTCAACTCTATTTTTCAACGGCTTTGTACATAAAATTAAACTAGTTAGAGACACGGAGTGAATTACGAACACCGACCTGTTGCATGCCGACTTGAGCGTGTCCGAGAGTGGCGAATTGTGGCATGTAGTCACCGACGCCTGACGATTCGGCTACATCTGGCATGAAGCCGCTGCTAGTCTGACGGCTGTACGACGCCTGCGAGTACAGCGGCGGCAACGTCGACGCCAACAGCCCCGTCGACTGCGACAGCGGTCGCGGCTGAAACGCCCGTCCGTCGTTCAATCACCGCGCCCCGTGACGTCACGCAAAAAACCTCCCGATTTTACCTGGCACGTGTCCAGTGGCACCACCCGCATTATTCGCTAACTATCTCAATGGCGAAGGCGCCGATCAGACCGTGCGCAAACAGTGGCACGCCCAAAGTAGATGGGGCGACCAGATCCACATCTTTTCTTCATTCGAACATAAATGTAAGAGCAAAATGACTCACTTGATTACTGTAGTTAACGAGCAGATTGGCGGTGTCGTATTCCTTGGCAGAATAACTGGACGCCGACGATGGTGCGGCGGACGGTGTACCCATCATGTCTTGGTCCATGCAGAATGGCGCATCTACATATTACCAATCAAACTGAACGCGAACGATCCCACTAATACGACCGAGAGCGCACACACATAAAACTATGTGGAAGAACGCTCTCCCGTGCTACTGTGGGAAGAAAATGAAATGAAAGCAAAAAATGCATCCGAACGCATGCAACTGACAGAACAACAAATTCAGTACCTAGCGAAGCCATGATCTCTTCGAGACTGGGCTGGAGTGAAAGAAGACCGGGTTGCATGATGTCGGCGTTGCCCGTCTGCGCTGAAACACGGACGATACCAACGATTCGAGCAGAGAAACGAGCACGGATCAGTGCGCCAAACTGTGCACCAATCGAGCAAATCAACAGGGCCAACGCGTACCCATTTCCTTTGGATTCGGGAACATGTACGGCTGGTTCAGACTTTCGAAGAGTGTGTCCGTGAACACGTTTTCGAAGTCATCGATGTCAAATGGCTCGGACGTCAGATTTTTAGGTGTTTGGCTCTTAGGCGGTTGAGGTACGTAGATCATGTTTCCGTCTGCGTCGCAACTGCAGCTATTGTCGTTCTGAAATTGAAAAACGATCATTTTCTCGCACTTTTAATCACTACTCAACAAAGGAACTCCGTCCACCAGAACAGATTAAACACTGAAAAAGAATAGTGTTGAACTGGACACGTGTGCTTTTTTTCTAGCCGAAATGTGCCCCACACAAAAAGATTAAATAACAAACTCATTAGTGAGGAACAACAGTTGACATAGATAGACTAACCCTTGATTTCGATTCTGCTACCGTTATTTCCAAAACAATTTTATAAAAAAGCGTTAACCTCCCAATTTGCCAGAAGCATTCAAGTTGAGTCTCAGTAAACAACGGTCACAGTAAAGTCTCAGTAAACAACAAAAAAAACAACGGTCACATGAACGAAGAGCGATACATTAAAACAAGCAGAGAAATAAAACAAAGATTCAAACATGGCAAACAGCTGCAGAACAGAGCGACAGACAGACAGACAGACCACCAGAAACAGTCACAGTTGGCCCGTCGTCGACCAACCGACATGCCAAACAAACCTTTCGACGCGACGGATCGCAAGACTTATTCGAAATGCTGGTCGAGCAAATCTAAAGAGCGCAAGTATGAGCTCTCTCAAGTTAAACGACCACCACTCGTCTACAGCATTGCAAAACACTCTACACGTCTGCAAGTGACGCCAGCTACCGTAGTGCAACGAAACAATCAAATCGCCAAACAGCCCAATTGATTCGACCGTTCTAATAAAAATCAAACCAACGAGCAGAGCAACAAACAAATTGAAATGAACACATTATGGAAAGAAGACAAAGAAATAGACCTACCCTTTTGCGACGCTGAGCGGCATTCTCCCGTTTCCTTCCAACTCGGTTGAAATAGCGCCACCGTTTGTACTGAGCGCACACCGCTTCCATTCTTCGCTTCCAGTACATTCCCTCCAGCACACTCCCCTAAAGCTCACAGCTTCGTTGAAAATGCCTCATATGCGGCAGGATACCTCAATTTTCTGGTGCGTCATGTCTTCGTCTGGAACGGCGAAATAGCAGTAAGGCGTTTTCTTGTCCTTCGACTTGTTCGGCTTTCGAACTGCAAAGCGATGTGTCGTTCAATAAACAGAAAATGCTCATTTACATTCCATGTAGTAGGCGCGCCAAATTACATTGTTCAGTCGTATTCTTTGCTTCCAGTGCAGTCTCAAGCCCTTGAAATCTTTCCACTTTGGCGTTGTCATCTTGCTGCAGCAAAGTTGATAATGTGAAAACAGAAATAAATTATCCGAGCTCACTTATAGGCGACCTTAATGCACTTGTTCAGTTTGTTCAGCGAAACGTCAATCGCAATCGACTGAGTTTTCTTCGGACCGAATTTGTAGAACGTCACCGGTTTTTCATCCTGAAATGCTTTCAGTTCTGAATCGTGTGAAAAAACAGAAGATGCAGTGACGGACTCGGTCCTTGAGGGCGTCGCTCTCCTTGTCGTCTTCGACTGGAATTCGGTCGCAATCATCGTCCACAACCTCCACCTGCAACAAATACACATCCGTGTGCGAAATACAGGGTGGGTATAAAAGTAACGAGACCGTTTCATTTTTCAATAATTTCAACAAAACACAGCGGATTTGGCTGAAACTCTGTCAGCATGTGCTCCAACCTTCAGGATTTTTTTCAAAAAAAATTTGGTTTCATACTGTCTGAGATAATGCTGGACAAACATGACCCCCCTCCAGTTTTGACGTCAGCAGGGGGTCCCATAATGAGAGCTCGTTCTCGGCCAAAACTTAACCGTTTCAGCTGAGCTTAGACTTTTTGAATAGAGAATAATATCGGCTACAACATATTGAAAAATAACTAGAATTCATGCAAGTGTTGGCGGGATTTCAAAAGTTTACTTCAAGAACACGAGTTTTTCAAGTAAACTTTTGAATTTCCGCCAACAGCTGTATGAATTCTTGTCATTTTTCAATATGTTGTAGCCGATATTATTTTCTATTGAAAAAGCCTAAACCCAGCTGAAACGGTTAAGTTTTGGCCGAGAACGAGCTCTCATTGTAGGACCCCCTGTGGGTATCTCCTCCTGCCCATGTCTGGACAATCGCGTCAAAACTGGGGGGTCGCGTTTGTCCAGCATTATCTCAGACAGTATGAAACCAAATTTTTCAAATTTTTTTTGAAAAAATACCAAAGGTTGAAGCACATGCTGTCAAATCCGCTGAGTTTTGTTTTAATTATTGAAAAATGAAATAGTCTCGTTAGCACGAAGCACGAAAATTATTTCGGCACGCACCCTGTACAAGCACGAAAATTATTTCGGTTCATCTCCTGAGGGGACAATGGACTGAAAGATGACGCACCTCGACATCTTCGTCTTCGTCGGCAGGGATGTCCGTGTGAGGGTTGGACGTCATGAAATGACCGCTGTGAATCGGTTCGTGCGACATGGTGTGGGGTTCCGTCTCCTTCGGCCCGATCCGCCTTGGTCGACGCAGCTGAGCTGCAAACAGAACAGTCGATGCGACGAATAACGGACGCGTGAGCGCGGTAACATTGACAACAAAGGAGCTGGCTTCCAGCCGGAGTTCCCGGGCGCAATCGATGCAGCGCATGACGTGTAATTAAATCCAATGAAAGGCGACACGAATTCTCCTAACTAACAAATTCAGCAGAAAACACAAACGGGCGGCTTTGTCGCAAGACGCGTCAGACCATGTTGCTACTCTAATATACGTCCATTCCAAGTTTATTCTAGTTGACGTAGTCAGCCAGCTTCCTTATCAATTTGGTTATGCAGCGGGCAGTGACAAAGCCAGTCAGCTGATAACCCCATGCGTCTAGCCCTGACGCCCCATGTCGGCCAAACAACTTAAAAACGCGGCTGAAAGTGAAACGGCACGGAAAAGGTCGATAATCGCTACATCTACGAAGTGCGAATCTTCCAGCGGACCACGTGACCCAATAACTGCATACGACCAAATAATAAATCTGAACGTGACTCTCCGAACCAAAACCGACTAAGAAACTCTCGCCGCACACTGCACGCGCGCCATCAACACGCTGGGTCAGCCGGCCAAAATATTACAGCACTCCAGGCGCTGTACTTTGGTCGATTTTCACGTTTCTACGAACGGCGGCAAATCTAAACGCAGAACTTTGAAGAAATTGCAACATTAACAGACCAAAAATCAGGTGTTTCATGTCGAAAAAAATAAATGAAGCAAGCACGTGAATGCGAGCAACAAGTATGTATCGTGAATGGCGTGAGGAAACTCCGACCAGTTCTTTACCAGGCAACAAACAATAATCGATAAACCTTTTATTTTGCAATTGAGAAAGTGCAAAACTCGAATAACGTCACCAGTGAACGAAGGAACGACGGAACGACGACTGATAAGAGCAGCATCAATAGCAAAACTACCGGTAAAGTGAACAACACAAATAAATAGAATTCACAATTCAACTGAGCAGTCTAAACAAACTAAGAAGCAAACTACTTCGGTCTTATTACAGTGAGCATGTTTGCTAGGCAAGAAACATTTTATGTAACAACTTGGCGAATCGCGACACAATCAGGAGACATCGGAGACCGACGAAGAAGGCCGCTGCTTGCGCACCACGGAAGAGATCAGAGGCGCCTCCGACCCACCCGACGAGTAGTGGTCGTTGTACCACTGCAACAACGAGTAGGACGTCATGAGGAAGAGAGAGAGACCAAAGCCGAAGCAAGTGGCCAGTCCCATGCACGGCAGCAGAAAGCACAACCCGATTCCCAACGCCACGCCTGAAAACAGCAATGCAGTCACGGCTTCGCATCATATAAGCTTTGTGCAAGTCCATACAGTATTTATATATTTAAAATGAATAACACTCACATTGAACAACAGCGGCGATGCTGAAGATGAACACGGCGACGATCAATCCAAAGAACAAGAAGCAGAGCAGAGGAATGACGTTGCACACAAATACCGACCCGATGAAGCACGCCAGCAACGGGTGCTTCTTCGCCAATGCCGCCGCCATAGTCGCCAACGCCAGCAACTTCTCCGAGTTGGCCAGAGAGTCCCAAATCTCCTGCGTGCGGCTGTTCATGGTCTCACCTTTGGTGCAGGTCGTCCTTAGAGACACTGTTGTTGAACGTGAACGGCAGACGAAAGAAACAAATAAGCCATAACTGGTGTGGTACTGATGACCAAGTTCAAAGTGCGCCAGTCAAAGATCGACGCCGTCTCTTGATTCACTAACAACTGACATTTTGCAGCCAGACTCACCGTCCACGGTTCAACGACATAAGAATTCACACGCGAATAGGGGAATTTCTCCACAAATACAACCAAAGTTACATTCAGGGGCGATTCTATGGTTCTCTGTTGCAAAAGGATTTTACAACAAGACTATCGAAGCGTATGAACAGTCGCCTATGTGTAAATCTTTGACGAACATCAGACCACGTATTGACCCATCATTCACGACGACTCGTTCACTTTGCTCAAAACATTCTTTATGACGTCATGTTCGACCGGAGCGTTGGTGAAGATTGTTCCGACGAAGACGCACGAGCCCCACAAGACGTGCTTCACGACCTGCAATATTCGTTCCATCAGTTCAGTCCCAATTGCCATAAATCCTACCTTGCAGCAGCCCAGGTCTTCCACGTTGAAACCGAGTTGGTTGTAGCGCTCATCGGTCTCGAACAACGTTGAATTCGTGAAGCTGCCGAGAAACTGAAACCAATACATTGTCGCTGATTATTTTGCGAGTGAAAAAAGAGTGCGAACCGCTCGACCGGAAGTCGGATCAATGAAATCCGCCCAAAATCCGTCTTGCTTCAAATGTTCGCAAATGTTCATGGCGGACTCGATGAACTGAAAGTGAAAAGTAAGAAGAATAACGCAGCAATTTAACGAATCGTACTCCGGCCGTCAGTCGATCGCGCTCCATTTCCATCTGCAGTGACCAGGCACTCATGTCGTTATCACTCTTCTGCGTCAAATTGAGCACCGTCATTCTGCTCTGGCCGGTTAACTTCTGGTCCGGAAACATGCTAACCAAATCTGAAAGAAAAACACTGTTATTGTAACTGTTTCATGAGATTTGCCAGCAGAAGCGCCACCTCTCTTCAATCCAGGCGGACAGTCCATGGCCGTAAGCTCCAAGGTGACATTCTGTTCCATTTCGTGCTCTTCGAGTTGCAGTTCCTCTACTTCTTCAGCTGCTGGTGTTTCGTTGTGAAACGCCGAAAGCACCGGCGGTACATCCGATTTCAGCAAATCTTCCAATTTCACCGTCGGAACTGTCAGCGGCTTCAACTGAAAAAGAAATGCTTGGGGCAAATAAAACTAAACAAAACATGCATCGCCAGTGGTCGAGAGACGATATTTTCACAACAGATAAAATTGTGCTCACCTTCGCCTGGTCATAATTAAGAGCAAGGCAGACATCGCCTGGAAACGGAAAGGTCTTGCTTTGAGGCTTCAGCAGCTGCGTCACGGCAGATCCTGTATATACAAATACATACACAGACCATCACACTGACAGAACGCACGGTTGTCGTCGTCGGCGATGGAGACGGTAGCCCGTTGAACAGACGGCTGCGCCGAAGAGAACCCACGCTTCAGTTGTCGACACACTATTGTTCCGTATACTTTGAGCTAAAAAGGTGACCGATACGGCTGAATAGCGTGAGAAGAGCCACTTACTGTACTGTTGCTTCGAGAGGCCATCAGGCGTTATTATTCGATAATCCTGATAGGGAATTGACGGCTTCTGGCGTTGATAGCTTGTTCTTATCTACTGTACCTAGTAACTAGATTTTTTGCGTCGCTCGAGCTGATAACTCGGATATTTCTGGCAACCAGACTGTCAGCTCAGCAGCGGGCCAGCAAGTAAAGTGCTTGATCCACGCGACAATGAAAAATTCGCCATCGCGCAAAAACAGGCACGTGCACAATCTTTGTTCGCTGCGCAATTTCCGCATCTTTCTACTTTGTTGACGTCACAAACAAAAACTGTTTTGAACAAATGCGCAGCCGTCGTGCCTGACTTCCAAGGTTATGGACGGAGCAATTTTAAAGAAGCAAATAGACAATTGCCTCCTGGCCAATACCACCCTTTTGGATTCGCAATCCGAGGCTTTGCCCACTCACTAAGTTGCTTTTCATATTGAACAATAATTCTGACATAGTTGACCGTGCACAATGCGCCGATTATCCAGCAATCGGATCAGTTACGCCCGGAAGGCACTTCCCCCTCTTGATCTGACATCCGGATCTGACCACGCAATTTGAAGGCAGACTCGCCAAAGTAACTTCTGTGGTTGCAACGATTCTTGTTATCGAGTGCTACAGATAGTCAGTGCTCTCATAAGTACCGCAAAAAACGCAAGTTAGGAATGATTCGTGTATTCAGTTGCGAAGGAGACCAGAATCAGTAGAAGTGCAAATGGGGCACAAAGGAATCGGTGAGGGCGAGTGATCACGGACGATGTGTCAGCACCGCCTGATGAGACGCAGCGACTTGCCCTCGTGATCGCTCTGGATGCGCCCCTCGGCGTGCTACGTGTGGAAGGCCACGCGCTGATGGCGACCGCCCGGCCGGAAGATGGACCGCGGTGCTGACCGGTCGGCCGTGTGGCGCA
>JAQGCX010001717.1:0-10277 GCA_034700205.1 Plectus parietinus
ACAGACTGGCGAAGAATGGGATGTACTGACGAATATTTTGGTGCCGAAAATTGCTGAAATGAATATCACATTTGACAATTTAAAAACAGCGTTCGACGGGATTTTCAAAAATTTTTCAAATTTCGAAGGCACTTCTCATTGCTTTGTAGAAATATCTTTAGGAAATAGTAACTTTTATTGTGCCCCATCAACAGCTATCAGTTATATTGGCAGCTATCAAATATGTTTCATCATCAGTGGTCACAAAAATAATGCACAAAATCAATGGGCCACAACTACAATCTTTAGCAATAACGAAATGTGGAAGGAGGATGGTTTGACAACAATCGATTTCAGTGGCAGTTATACACCACCTAACCAACCGAATCAAGATCGCAACAATGTAATTGCGGTTAAATCCGGAACGGATTTGTATTTATGTAAGTACCAGTGGTGCAATAATTTTACTATGCATATACTCTCTCGTGTTTGGTAAGTAATCTCTCGGCGATTCTTTTAAATCGAAAAAACTTGTTATATGTGAACCGATTTAAATGCGACCTGTTGCATTTGAAGAGGGCATGTTGGTTGAGATAATGCTTGATAAAGCTTTGTCGCAATCGGACTCAGGATCGTGTTTTGGCTGTAATTTGAAATTTTTTCAATTTAAAAAAACGCCGAGAAATTACTTACCAACCCAATATTATACAAATAATCTCTCCTATTTGTTGGCACGTTCGTGTCTTTCCTTCCTGTTTTATTTTTTTGCTGCATTTTCATTGCAGACTAATGCTCAATCCGCTTTTTTGTTTATATTTTGCTTCATTTTCCGAATTGTCTTCTTTTATATACGAATTAAAAGCATCTTGCAATCTTACGGACGCTACGCTAAACCCCGTTCGAAAACCTTCGCGACCTTGTTCGTGTGTTATATTCTGTCACGATTCCGATCCCTTACCAAGAAACTAATCTTGAAACATTCATTTTCCGAATTGTCTTCCAGTTCATACTAATTAAATATGTTTTAGACGTTTCACTGAGCGCTGTTCTCCAACCACTGCCACCTTGTTCCGAAGAATCACAAAGCGACTGTCTGATCAACTGTCATATCCGTTTGATTATGGCAGAGTTCGGTTGTAAGCCAATGGCGATTAAAACCGACAAATATCAAATAAATCAAACGTTACCATTGTGCACATTCGACAATTATTTACAGTATCTAAATTTCTCTGATATTCGCGACAACATGAAATGCAAAGATTCTTGCTTTAATGCGACTCAGTGTGAGCAACGGCTTTTTGAATTCACGATAATTTTTAAAGTACCTACATTTACCGACGATAATCCATATCAACTCTCGGATTTGAGTTATGGTCAGACGATACGTTTTCAGTTTGCTACTTATGAATACAGCATATTTCAAGAAATTCCCAGTTGGACATTTGTGAAATTTATAAGCGCATTTGGTGGCGCCATCGGCATGTGGCTTGGACTAAATCTTGTCATTCTTATCGAATTTTTGTTTAACCCGACTATGCTGTTTCTGAGGCAATTTTGTTCCAAGAGCAATGAAGCTGGGCATTCAAATCAAGACGATGAAAACAAAAAGCATTACTTCGACAAATTTAAGACCCTTATTAAACAATATGCTAACCAAGGAGACAATGTGTACTTAATTGCAATTTGGATTTTTGAAAGACTTTTTTGGCTGGTGATATATACAGTGGGTGGCGCCTTCACTGTCATTTACTGCTTTACTCTGTGCCAACAGTACTGGTCGGGAGACACCTATTCCCTTATTTCTCTGATGACCAACAAGTCCATCACGCTGCCCCCCGCAACATTGTGCTTTCAGTTCAAAACTTTGTCACGTTTGAACAGAATAGCAAATCCGAAAAAGGACTTCAGGACACAAGTTTTCACAACAAATATGATGGATTACTTCGAGCGACACAACAAAGAGTCATTCGTAGGCAAAAACGAATCCTGGCCAATGCCCCTACTTGTAATCACTTGGCATTATTTGGCCATCATTGCAAACGCTGAATTGCCAACCACTAGCAACATCGAAGAAGGTCATACATACGAAATACAGTGGACTATAGATAACATGACAAGTTAGTTCGAATTTCTCATTGCAGCCTTTGCATGTACATGTAAAACTCTCCATTCATTGATCGCGAGTTACATAGGGGACGTGATAAACCAGAGGGATCGCGTGACAGAAAACTGAATTGTTCCTTTCTGAGCTGGGATGCTGCAAAACTGTACCGTGCCTACTCGCGCACACGTGCGCGAAATATGCAAAATTTTCGCCTCCGGCGGTTGAAAGTGCACAGATTTCGCCTGCGGCGGCTGAATAACCAAAAAGTTTCGCCTCCGACGATTGAAAATCTATAAACTTTTTCGCCTCTGGTGGTGCGTATGGGCTTCCTCAAGAAAAAAGGTTCAGGATCCCCCGAACCCTTAAGCCGGGCCTGAGTATATGTTTGTGTAATAGTGTGTTCATCATACGCAATCACTGTCAGCATACGTGTCTGAATAAATGAAAATTTTCCAATGCAATTTCTCTATCTCTACTTTCCTATCCTGAACAAACAAGCGAATATTGTGGCTTACAGTGTTTGATAGAATTGGAATATTTTTGATAAATTGGAATGGGATAGCACAATGAGGACAATTAATATCGGAATCTGGTTCGGTTTCAAAGGTGTACCGAGGCAAACTAAACTCGTAGACTGGAGACGAAGGTTTAATCAACCCTATTTTTTCACGAGTGGAACTTTATCTAATGTGCACGCACTGCTGCCCACTAAAACAAAAAACACGGCAAAAAATTTTACCGTTTTTATTCGAATAGTACGACATGTTGTACTTCTTTTCGATCCCTCTCTACTCTGTCGTGCTATTCGAGGCTGTCGTACTATTCGAATAAATACGGTATATCTCAAAACGAAAGTAGCGAAAGTGCCTGAATTGTAATGTAAACAGTTTACGGTAGAACCATACCAGATTGCCCAAAAAAGTTCGCTAAATGACACATAAAAAAATTATATTAAGAACATGAGACATATATTATACAAAATACTCGCCATTAGCAGTAATACAGGGTGGGCCACAGTGGAGTTCAGATGTTTAAATCGCTGCAGACACTGCAGTTTTCATCAGATCAAGCTGAAATTTGGTACACATATGCCTCATATAGTAACTTAAAATTGCTTAAAATAACATGATGATCGGTGGTGAATTACTGGATTTATGGTGAATTAAATCAGTGGTGAATTACTGGATCGGGAGAGATACGTGAATCAAAAATTTATAAATGATACTTTTCCTGACTCAGTTTTTATGCTGATCGCGAAGCTTGTACTAAAACTTGAGAAAAACAAATTCTGTTAGCTGAAAAATGCAAATTTCTTAAACTTGTCCAAAAAAGTTCAATATTTTTGCACTTATATTGCTTAAGCCATTCTTATTCAAATTATGACACAAGATTCGTGATCAGCATAAAAAACTGAGTCAGGAAAAGTATCACTTATAAATTTTTGATTCACGTATCTCTCACGACAATACTGCAATCAAGGGCCGGTATCACCTCTCTCTGGGTATCACCTCTCGCTACGACATATGTACCGTACCCTAACACAAAACATAGGTATTGATTTTTCCAACCTGATCAGGCAACATCAAACATAGTACTATCGATTTACATGCTGCAATGCTGAAGCAAAAGACTCGCCCCCCCCCGGCTGGTCGCCGTGATCTCGATAGTAATAGGATCCTTGCAATGCTCTTCGCACTGCAAAATATTGAACAAAAAAATAATAACGGAAACGAACCGTTTCGAAGAGAAAGTGGACACGGAAGACGTGCTTCGTTTGCGCGCGACCGGACGGTCCCTGGCAGCGGGTGCGGCGGTGGTAGTGGGCGGGTTGCGACGGTCGCGCTCCCAGGGATCGCGATACTCGCCGCGTCCGTCGTAGGACGGCCGGTCGTAGGGCAGTGGTCGGCCGCCGCCACGCTCACCGCCGCTGTTGCGATGTTCGCCGCCGCTTCTTCTGCGGTCGTCGTCTCTGTCTCGCGTGGGAGCATCACGTGAGGTCCGTTCGCGCTCGCCGCCGACACGACCAGACTCACGCACACGCGACGAAGAGGAGACGGCGCCGTCCGTTCTAGTGCGGCTTCTGCCCGAACCCGAATCGCGAGCGCCACTCGACCGACTCGTCGTCGACGACGTGTAGTTTCTCTGCGATGGATACAGCACTTGCGGCCCTTCCGCCAGCACCGGTCGTCGGTCGTAGTGGTCGCGTTCGCGGTTGGACGAGTCGCTGCGATTGCTCGCGCCGTAGCCCTGACTCGTGCCGCGATAGATCTTCGGCGGCGGATGGTTGTGGTTGCGACTGCGGTCGGCCGACGGAGGGACGTCGTCGTCTCGAGCCGGCTGTCTGCGCCGATCGCCGCCACGTTCGCGACCTGCCGTTGGTCTAAACGCATACAATTCACTGACAAATTGCCATCAATATTTTCGATGCAAATTTCTACGGGCAATATGAAACTGCCAAAACAACAAAGCACATCAAAAACAAGGATTTATGCTCACTCGTAGTTGCTTGTTGGACGACGTATGTCGCGATCGACTCGCCGGTCGTTTTCGCCATCAGAGTCGGGCTCGTCGTATACACCCGTCGATTTGCGAATGTCCATTTCATCGCTCGGCGGTAGCACCAAACGTTTCTCCTCAAAGTCGGGTTCCTTTTCGCGCTTTTCGTTTGCTTTTTTCATCAGCTGCAATGTGCATTATTAAATGACTGAATTCATGAAATGAATACAAGCTAAATAACTAAATAGATACAAAGACAATAAAGGGATAACGAGACGGAATTAATGAGCTTAAGAAGCGGGCTTACTTCGCGAGCCTGTTTGAGTCCTCGCTCCCAGGCGCTTTCATCAGACTCCTTGACGGGGGGCGGAGCGGATAAGAGCAATGGGACGGGCGGTCCACTGACGGGTGGAAAAGACTGGGATTGCTGTGGCGCTCGTCTCTGAATACCACCGGTGAGCGAAAGTGGCCGTCCGCCACCACTGCCGCCGACGCTGACTCGTCGAGGGTTGTTGGTGTTGTTACCGCTGTTCGTCCATTGGTTGGTCCTGGCGGGCTGCTGCTGGGGCGGATCGGTCTGACGCCACTGGGAGCGTTCCTGTCCTTGAGGGTGCATGAACTTGCACGTGGTCCCCCAAGTGCACTGTCCGCGCAAATAGAATTTGCAGATGCCCACGTCCTCGGGTCGGACACTGGGCGCCAATCCGAAGCCTGGACTCTGTCCAGTCGCCGGAAGACGCGGCGGCGGCAAGGCGCTCAGGGGCGGCAACGGCAGCGAGTCGGCCAACTTGGACGGCGGCGACCGGCGGTTGAAAAACTGTGGGGGCGGCAGCGGTTCATCATCGTCGTCATCCTTCACTTCGCCGTCTTCTAGGTCGTCGATCTCGCCATCTTCCGTTTCTTCGTCGTTTGGCTGCTGCTCTCCTGACTGTTCGTCCATTCGACTTCCATGATCACCTTCGTCATTTGACTCCTATAATAACAAACAAATCCATAACACGGCAAATCACTTTCTCAACGGAACCGCAACGTTTCTGCTTCTTAGTTAGTCGCTATATATAAAGAACTCGTGGAAAAGCGTTAAGACATAAAGCTGCGAGATTGAAAGTGTACACCAACGTCCTCAAAAACGAATTCGCAACCACCGATTTCGATGGACACTCATTGTAACTCGGTTATTTTATTTCCGCACACAAATTAAAGAATAAAGAAGCAATAGTGAACTAGAAAAAAACTGACGCACGAGGGCAAGAGTGGAGGAAACCATTGCTGGCGATTAAAACCACCCCTTGATAACAATACTAACTGTAATTACCGTATTTTAAGAAATAGTAACCCATGGATTACAAATTTATGTACTGAGAAAGTTGAAATTGCCCTAAAGTCCGGTACAAAATTCATTCAGCACATGCATAACATGATTTTAGGGGTTCAATTACATCGTTCATTCATTTTTCTCGTGACATACAGCCAAATGATGTGCATAATTTGCGAGAATTGTTTCAAAAATGTTTATTTTACTCGAATTTTTGACACTGATATTTAATCCCAAACAGGTTGAAATAATATTAACGCACGCAGAAATAATAACCCAGGGTCTGGAAGATTTGAAATAATAGTAGCCCTGGGTAACTATTTCTTAAAATACAGTAATTGGAGTCTATGAATATATGTTAATAACTGAGCGATGGCGAAGTCTGAGACGTACCTGGTATCTGATTAAGTCGGCTGGGCTGGCGGCGTCGGGCTCTGACGGTTCGTAGTCGAGCTCGCCGGGTTCCTCGGGTTCCTCGGGTCCCTCGCCGTCTTCGCTGCCATCGGGCGTGGTCGGCTCGAGCAGCTCTGCATCGGGATCCATTCTGCAACATTCGGCGTTAGTCTAAGAAGACCGACTGATGTGATCGCAATGCGCAGAAACATCGAGGCTGCCCCAGCGTCGTTCGTTGTTGTTCTTGTTGCAGGTCGATTTGGCCACCATCGTGCGCTCAAACAGTCGCCAACTGTCCGACTGGCAGCGACGAACAAGGAAGCATGATCATATGGTAAGTGTTCGGTCCAAAATAAGCATTGTTCGATTTACCGTGCAGACCGAAATGAATTCGGGTGCGTTGGGAGCAGGAGAAGGAAGACAGGACGATACAGCAGTCCAACTGATGGCGGGCATGGCGCACAAGACGAACACCCCTACTCTCGCTTACAGAAGGGGACAGAGAAACACAACAGCGCTACACATTTGGCCATCCTGCCAATAGGGAACATCGCGTCGCGCTGGCCTACACAATTCCGAAGCTCTCGACCTCTGCCCAAGAAATTTGTCACTTTCGTCGCGATTTCCCAAAGAAATCTCTAAATGGTATCTGTTTGTGAGTTTCGCTGTTAATTTTGCGGCGATCTGGCAAATTTTATCGATCAGCAACTTTGCCTTCGTGAATGACTGAAAGAAGCGCTTTTTTTAATGATACTCATATGAAACAAATTTCAGTGTACCATATTGACGATGGAAAGTACGGTAAGCGCGAATACAGAAACCGGAAACTGTTTTGCTTCAGCGAAATCAAGAGACGAATCAGGAAGACTGTGAAGAAGTAGATGCCATGCTTCGTCGGACGTGCCTTAGACGTGGACTGTCGCTGCTTAGTAGTGGTCAGACAGCAGCCTTCAACCCTTTTTCGCCAGCTGACACGACGACAAAGCCATGGCCTCATTATCCACATACTTGGACCGTCTTCGCCGACTTGCACAGCTCGGCGACGCTATTGAAGTCGAAGATGCCACCGAAAAAGTCATCCAAGCAGAGGGAAGGCCATAACGAGAAGTCACACAAAGACGATGACGGCGACAATGCGTCGAAAGACCGCTCGGGCGATGTGATGAAGGAAATGCAGGAAATGGAAGAGAGGTTAAAGGACGAACTGAAAATGCACTTCTCGCTGCACGTCGACTTGCGGCTATACGAACAGATATCCGTCAAGTTGGAAGGCGGAGAGCACGTCCCTATGAACCACCTGGGCCGTGTGACGATGAAGTCACCAACACTCATCTCCATCAATTTCACCTCCAACCCGACCGCTGTTAAGGCGGCCAAGTTGGCGATCGCCGAGTCGGGATTGGGCAATCCGCAGCAAGAAGGCGCCGTCCTGCACATCCCTATCGCGCGAATGACCCGCGAGAAACGCGAGGAGAAAGCCAAGGCGGCCAAGAAGATCTTCAATGACTACAAAGAGGCTCTCAATAGGGTATAGTTATAACTCTCTTTGCTTTGATTATGCTTGTTCCTACAGGTTATGATCAGTGATGTTCACAGGCCGGCCTGGAAAGCCTGGGGGTTGGCTGATAAAATTGGATACAACTGGAAATAAGTTGATAAGCCAATCTGGGTACTTCGCGCACTTAGCCCAGATTGGCTTATCAACTTATTTCCAGCTGTATCCACTTTTATCAGCCAACCCCCAGGCTTTCCAGGCCGGCCTGTGAACATCACTGGTTATGATAGCTTATTTTGTCACTGTTTCAGATATATAATAAGCACGATAAGCATGCGCAGAAGACCCTGAACCCGGAAGAGGGCTACAAGGCTCGCGATCTGTTGCTCAGCATGAAGAGAAGTTTCGAAAAGAGAGGCGAAGAATTGATCAAAGTGAAACAGGAAGCCTTGCTTGCAGAGATGATTTGATCTATTGCTGTGCTGTATTGATGCTGTCTGATACTAAATACTGATGATCATTCATTGAAAAGTGCGTCGCTACTCATGATATTCACTGCCGTAAAAGTTTAGCTTCGGGTTACAATGTAGTTTACTTGGCGGCAAAAACAGAAAACAGTGAACTTCAACGCAAATGAGAACCACCGTCACACTAAACAAGGAAACAGTACGTATCACGGAGTGACATCATCGAGCTGGCGAATGCCGTCTTTGTTAATGATGACCACCTGGAATTTGGGCAGGTTGGCCACGAAACGCTTCTTCACTTCGCGCAGACACGTCATCAGAGCTTCCTGTCCCTCCTCCTCCGTCATATCTGCAAATATCACATAATCATCAAATGCGTACTGTCGGAAACTCGGCGACCAGTCGGGAGGTATTTTGCTTCAGCATTGCAGCATACAAATCGATAGCACTATGTTTTGCGTTGCCTGATCAGGTTTGAAAAATCAATACGTATGTTTTGTGTTGGATACCGTAGTTTAATGCCCCGCCTGGGGCCTATTTCACAAAGGCATAGAAATATTTTTCTGTGCTTTGTGAAATAGGCCCCTGATCGCCGAGTTTCCGACTGTACACCCACTCAGCCAGTTATTATCGGCGCAATGGAACTTTTTTAAATAAAGAAGAGATAAAAATGAGTATTTCCACAGCATTCTTCAAGCACAGTTCGAATCGTACCAGGTCGGTAGATTTTGTCGAGAATGGAGTAACAGAAACGGCCGCTGAATCCGCGGAAGAGGAAAGGCTGTTCGGAGAGCGCGTTGCCCAAGTAGTCGACAGAGCCGAGGAAAGGCGCCTTCTCGTGTTCGTCGTAGCCGCCCACCAACGTATCCACTGTGTAGTGGTCCTTTGTGCGCAGACTGTCGGCGATCGCCTTCCGAATCCAATGCTGCGCCGATCGCGGACCGATTTCGTACCCTAAACCAATAATATTTGGACTATTCCGATTGGTGTACAACATGCAATACTCAAACAATAACAGGTAGGACTGCCAGATTTCCAACGTAGAAAAGTAGGAGATTTTTCGAGTTTTAGCCAAAATCGGAGTCGAGAGCTTACTCCCCCATATCATTCTACTGACTTGGCTCGGCATAAGTCTGTTTTATTCAGTGCTTGTCTCGTTTTTTTACCCTCTAAAGTAGGAGTATTCTACTGCCGGTTGGTCTAGCAATCCTAATAACAGGGTAAATCGCAGATAACGGATTACGCAATGACGATGTTACTATTAGCTGAACATAACTGCTATAATGATAGGTCAACAAAAAACGCCAAGCTAGAATTGACTTGCCGTTCCTCAGCTTGTACAGCTGGAGGTTCTTCTCAGTGTAGTCGCCGAACTGAGCGACATCGCCATCTTCGCCGATGCACATCATGACCAGTTTCTCGCCCAGACGAAACGACTTGTCGTGGTCTGAAAACAGCAACGATAGATGAACATTTCCAAATGAGAAATAGACGAACCCTGGGTGACGACGATGGCGCCATGAGCGAAACAGGCTCGATCAGCCGCCAACAGCACATAGCTGTCCGTGCGCAAACCGAACAAATATTGCATCCCAGACATGTTTGCACGCTATTCAAAATGAAGGTACAGTTGATCTCTTCAGAGTTTTCTTCTCCAAGTAGCGTTGGCGCTCTCGAGATTAAATGAACGACGTGCACTTCCTTTCTTGGACACTTGGAGACGAGACGAAAAGAGCGGGCGTGCTCGTTTTGACTCTGAGCGAAAAGTGACAATGCAAAGTATACCGTACACTGCCTTTCCGATCGTTGTGAGATTCAAATTTCATTGACTAATAGCACACTGTAAAGCTGTGCGCTTGCAATAGCCAAATTTGGCCATCGGTAAAGAAAACTGGGGTTTGCTTTGAAATGCCGTGATTATACTTCGATTTCCCGTGGCATGGCACATTTTATGTTCCACGGAAAATGTTCCACGGGATCAAACTTGGTTTGATCCCGTGGAACATTTGATTTTGTTCACCGTGGAAC
>JAQGCX010001718.1:0-10271 GCA_034700205.1 Plectus parietinus
CACAACGAACTACTTCAATGCGTCGGCCCATTGCTGCTGAAGAAACAAGTGCACGGTTCGGATTTTGAAGTGAAGATCAATGGCTATCCCTGGTCGAATGAAAACTTTGAAGAGGTCCGTCTAGATGCTTTGAAGGCGTGCTTATTAAATTTGTTGTTCCCAGAGCATTGCAGCGCGCCAATTGCTGCTGAACATTATTAGAAAATTTGATTCCTTCACATATCGGTTTCATGGCACGGCGAATCTCAATGGCACTGCCGACTGTATCTTTTTCGAATATGTAAGCGTTACCATTGTTACACCATGTACATTGGCCAGTTTCAGGATCCAAACTATGCAGCTGGAGAAACGCGATTTTGCATGCTATCGTTGAACAGCAAGAATCGAATTCGATTGATCGATTGTTCGCAAGAAGTGGTGGACGTCGTCGGCCGATGTATCAACAAGTACTGGCCACGGGGATTCAGGACTTCCGCCGGGACGAAATCTGCGTCGAGTACAAGCTGAAGGGCAATCCATGGAACTCGTCCGGAGACGACGCCATTAACAGTCGTTTCCTGATCACGCGCATTCTGCAGTCGCTGGCCGCCGTTGGCTTGGCGGTGATGAGCGCGTTGGTATCATGCGCGTTCGATATATCATCATGACGACGATATTACCTTGGCAACGAAGCGTACGTGCTGCGCTATGACTATTGTCCAATCGAGCTTGTAGCGACAACTCAAAGCGCTCATCCATGAGCGGCTTGCGAGCTTTAATATTTAATGTCGCGATTGACTGCATTCGGTTGACTGAATTCTTTATATTCGTGGTTCATTTAATTCTTCATTTAAAACTTACATTTTCCTGGTCGATTTCAGGGACATTATTGGACCCAGTTTTGATTGTATATTGAATTGATACACGCATCACAGGTAGAAGATATAAAGATTAGCTCAATTATGAATAATTTTTGAATTGATTAAGAGAAGTTCGATACAAAAAGGATGAGTGACAGGTTGCTGCAGACTCAATTTCTTCTTAATTACCCGATAAAAATTACTAACAGTTCCTTATAGTTCCTGCACCAAAATTCAGCATGGGAACTATGAAACGCTTCCTTATAGCTGTGTTTTCCTTATAACCGTGTTCCTTATATCCATGCAGTCCTTATAAGCAAGCGTGTTCCTAATATCCGTGTTCTACTGTACTCTGGAAAAGATTAGGGATGGTTGTTATGGTGAAATTTCAAAAATAGAAAATGGGTCTGGCCAACACTCTGGTCCAAGGGACCCTACCTGTTGGAGCCCAGAAGAAAATATAACAAGACATGGTAATGTGATCGAATGGAAAAATTGTTCAGCCCACAAGTAAAACTCAGTTTGGGAACAGCCAGAAATGTGATTGAAAGAACACATAAATTGGTGCAAAAACATTTTCACAAGAGAGAGAACTAAGACGAAAATTAAAAATGTCGGGACGAAAAACAACACAGGTTATGAGAAGTGTATTTTAAATCGCTTGCTATGCCTTACTATAGGGTTTGGGAAAGTGTCGGACGGTTTCGTATTTCGAATTACTTAGCCAAAATGCAACCGATTGAGCTGAGATTTGGTTTATCAGTTGTAAGAGTCAGGAGGTTTTAACAAAAACAAATAGTTGAATGAGTCGCACGCGTGCCCATGCCTGCGTCTCTAAAAATCTAGGACTGTTTTTGCAGAGCCATATCTCAGTAATCCTGTAACCAAATTCAACAATTTGTTTTTGTTAAAACCTCCTGACTCTTACAACTGATAAACCAAATCTCAGCTCAATCGGTTGCATTTTGGCTGAGTTATTCGAAATACAAAACCGTCCGACACCTTTCCTAACTCCCTGTACATGTCCTTATCAGCTTGGCCATGAGTTTTTTTTTGTGGAGATATCGAGCTTATCTTTCTTCGAGGTTCTTTTAATGTGTGATTGATGTCACAGTCGCTGAAGCACGCTCGTTGAAGCTCGAAGTGGTTGTTGTCTCAAAGTGGTTGTTCGAAAATGAGACTCGACTGCGTTTGTACGCAGTCGAGTCTCATTTTGCCACAATTGACTTCGAAATATGGGAGGAAGCACGTCTCAACTGCCACCACCACCTGCCAACTTTCCGTATTTCTCTTTGACATTCCGCAAAATCGACATAATCAAGCTGATCGACTGCGACCAGCAGTGCTTAGCGCTCATCCAGCAAGTTGTCGAGGCCAACTGTCCCGGTAAGTTCCTTCATTTGGCGACTGAAAACGTTTATTTCAGCGGGCATTCTGTCGCAGTTCTTCGACCATTGTGGAGCGTTCGAGATCAGGTTTTGTGGGGATCCGTTTTCAAGGAGGAACGGCAACAAGACGGAGGCGTTGGCAATCAAGCGCATGTGCTGTGCACTGCTGATCTCGCTGCATTCCATCGGATGGGAGCTCTGTGTGAGCAGCGATCTCAGCCGCACCACTGACCTGACCACGTGGTTCTTCCAAAGAAACCCGGCGCTCATCGACAAGCGGTTGCCGGCGGACGGGGGTATCGTATGTCTCAGTCTCAGTTCGAACGACAAGCTGCAGCTGGTCAACGCACCCAGTTACCTTCATAATGAACTGCTTCAATGCGTCGGCCCATTGCTGCAGGATCACGAAGTGTACGGTCCGGATTTCGAAGTGAAGATTATTGGCTATCCCTGGTCGAATGACAATTTTGAAGAGGTCTGGCTAGATGCTTCGAATGCATGCTCATTGAATTTGTCGTCTTTAGGGCGTTACAGCGCGACAATTGCTACTGAACATTATGAGAAAGTTTGACTCCTTTAATTATCGGTTTCATGGCACGGCGAATCTCAAAGGCACTGCCGACTGTATCTTTTTTGAACATGTAAGCATTAAAATTCTTGAACCATGAATATTGGCCAGTTTCAGGATCCAAACTATGCAGTTGGGGAAACACGATTTTGCATGCTGTCGTTGAACTGCAGCGATCGAATTCGATTGATCGATTGTCCGGAAGAAGTGGTGGATGCCGTCGGCCGATGTATCAACGAGTACTGGCCAGGGGGCATTCAGGACTTCTGCCGGGACGAACTCTGCGTCGAGTACAAGCTGACGGGCTATCCATGGCACTCGTACGGAGACGACGCCATCAACAGTCGTTTCCTGATCACGCTCATTCTGCAGTCGCTGGTCGCCGTCGGCTGGGCGGTGATGAGCGCGTTGGACATTTCGCGCCGAGCTAACGATAAGGTAAGTTATTTTCTCGCTGATGCAGTCCGATCGTAGATTGGCAGGCGGTGTTTGTGTTGCGCAGCTGTGCGCCCACTTCAATCGCCCACTTTTGCATCAGCCCATCGGACGTCGACCTCATTCGACTAATCAACGCGCCCGAGGATGTGCTCAATGCCGTTTCCGGAGTCATCCATTCCAACTGGCCGTACGGAATCCAAGAAGAAGGTAATGGATGCGAAAATCACGCGAATAAAGAACCGAGTCGTTAGGTGAACGATTGATGGCATACGAATGGAAATTGCAAGGACGTCCGTGGTCGTCGTACGGCGGCAGTAATGACTATGCCATGTCTCGACATTTGATGACCAGATTGCTGAACGAGATGGCGCGCATGGGTTGGCGTGTGATTTGTTCGGGAGATGTGTCTGCCAAGTATGTTAGTAACAAGAACGAACCCGACCATCCATTAGATGTTCACTGCTGGTTCATAGCTCGCACTGGTCACGTCGCCCAGGTAGGTTTCGAAAGGCAATTTTTCCACCTTACGCTATTTTTATTTAAGTTGCCTGGAGCCGCAGGCACTTCTTCGGCCATCGGTTTCAAAATACCGTCAGCACCTTTGCCTGCCAGCTCGGAACCAATTTCCCCTCCGCCCAGCTACCAAGAAATCATGAACGAAAAAAACTAAATTTGTTACTTTGAAGTCGTTATGAACAATAAACAAAATTTTTTGTGAAAGATATGAATTAGTGTTTCGGAAATCCGTTATCTGCTTGTCGTTGTTCTTTTCTGATTAATTTTTGTTCTGTTGCTTGAGCAGAGCTTTGTTCCCGATTATTTTGCAAAGGACTGTGGTTCCCAATGATGAAAGCGCAATTTTTTTCAGTTGATTCTAGAAATTTTACCATGATGTGAAAGGATTCGACCTTTGCGACATCTGTATGAACTCCTGCAGGCCGCACTGAACCTTTCGTTCAGTCGCAAACTGGAAATCTAGGCGGATGCTGTCGAATTTTAGATGGCCGCCAAGGTGTGCTTCGACGTTCGCGAAAGTTACAACCAGTGATGTTCACGGGCCGACCCGGGATTTTCGCCGAAAAAAAGCCCGGCCCGGTCACTTTTTTCAGGCCCGGTACTTTCCTTTGGGGCCAGCCCTGTGCTGGATTGCCATGCAGATGAACGACGTGGCCAATGACAAAGTCGCCATGCTTGACATTCTCTCCACTCACCTTGACTACGGCGATGGAGAAGGCGTTCATGGACGCAGCCGTGGCGTTACGTGCTCAATGCAATTGCCTGCCCATCAACATGCGGAGAGATCCGATCGAACTGGGCTGTTCGAAAACGTTTCTGCTTAATCAGCAACTGGCCTTACAAGGAAAAATCTAAATTTATCAGTTCACAATTGTGCAAAAAAGGACTGCCGAACAATGTTTATTCGATTGCAGAAGTAGACTGTGTCTTGCTGATATCAGGAGATTGATCAGAAATGAAGTGAGCAGCTTTTTCCTTGCCACCCTTTTCCCACTTTTTTTCTTGTTTTTTGCGATGAATTCGATCGTAGATTTGGAAGATGATGATCAGTATGCCCATGACAAAAACGAGCCCCACAACGATGATGAACGCGCTCAGTCGACCGCCGCTATGCATCTCGGGCTGTTTCCAGGGCGGCGACGGACTGGTCGCATAGCAGCAGATCGGTGGCGGTGTGCTGATCGGCGGTTGCTGCGGCTGCGACGACAATGCTCGCTTGCTTCTTCGAGTGTCATGCGGACGGAAGTGGTGGAAGTTGAACGTCCGCGAGGGCAGCTGGATGACACGCTCGGTGCAGAGACTCTGATTGCAGCAGCAGACGAACGCCGATCGCCAGCGGTCGTCGAACGCCTTCACCTCGGTCTCGTAGCAAATGGGCAGCCGCTGGTCGTTGTCGTAGAATTCGGCGCACGGTCGACGCAGTTCGATCAGACCGACGGTGGGCGCGCGCACTTTTTCTAACTGCGAATAGTTGTAAAGCATCGAATTCCCGACCACCGAAGGCGTTGCGAGCGGATAAGCGACGGCGTGTCCGGACGAGTCATCGACGCAGCCGCCCACCCAAGTCGCGGTGTTGGTGAACACGGCGACCACGCAAGAGTGACCGACCAGCCCGCACGGCGTTAGCACCGGCACCAACAGCGACTCGGCGTCCCTGCACGTCGGCAAGTGCACGTGACTTCTGACGTCACTGATGTTGTCGAAGGAGTAGACGCCGCCCGCCATGCATTCTCCGTCAAACTTGCGCGGATCGCCAGCGCCTTCCCACGAGCACTTTGGTACTTGCAGTCCTTGATCAGCCTTCGAGCACACCACCACACCCACGACAAGCTGCAGCAAAATCGTCATCAGCGGCATCCCTGTGTGTGCAAAAGCCGACTGCACTTCGGTACAAACTAGTAAGAAATGAGCAATGTAGATCAAGGAAATTATAGGTTTGTTTTCTACTCAGGTGTCATAAGGATTACGGTATATCTCTAAACATTCGATTCGTAAATAGAGTGAAAAAATGATGAAATGGAATGTATATATCCCAAACACAATTAAAATATAATGATGACCATTAACATAGGTACTCAGTGCAACAATTTAAATAGCGATCTAGCCACACGTATGTATGTCAACAATAGCAAACACTAAATCGACTGATAACTCGTTGCACAGTGATAACCCGACAGCATTTTAGTTGTACTAGAGTCATCTCACTATACGTACATGCGTGCGAACATAACATAAAAAAGTGGTACACACATATGGCAGTGTAGGACAGTTGCAGCAGCGAATCCCGTACCAATGAAGAGCATGAAAAATAACAATTAGAAATCTAGATTGCCCGTTCCAGATCCTTCTCGTTCTTGGCAGACGTCGAGACAGTCCACTAATCCGTCAATCTGAAGAACGCCGACTACCCTCGACGCTTTTGTATGTCGTTTCCGACGAAACATTCGACGGTCGTGTTCGCCAGTTTCGTGCCAATGCCGCAGTCTTCGTTCGAAAGTGAAGTAGAACGAGTAGGGGTCCGCGAGCTTCGTCCACGGCCGCAAAGAAAGACACAGCGTCTGACCGTTCGATTCGTGAATCGTGTTCAACGCACAGCGACCGCCCACAATCATATGGCAGAGGTAGACGTTGAGTTTCGTACGCCTGCCTTCGACAAACGCGCGGTACTGCAGGCACGTCGTGTAGTCGCCCGTGAAGTTGTCTGTGCGCTGCATCAGTTTCGTCTCGTTCGCCCTGAATTCGACTCGTGTGTTCACGAGGGGGACGAAGCTGACGGCGTTTGTGGGCACCAGGTAGACAGACAACAGTATGAGCAGCAACATGGCGGCGATGCGATGTCGACCGAAGCCGCGTTGCTACTACTACGTTCCGTCTGCAATGAACGGCGCCGCCAAATATCATTCCAGTATTCTGCTCATGACTCACTGGAATTGAGAACGGCGGCCAAATGCAGCAAGATAGCAAAGGCGAACATGCAAATCAGCGGCGCCCGTCAGCCAAAACACTCGAGCCGCCCTGCTGATATGATGTAGCGGTCGCGATGTGCAGCTAGGGAGGTGGCCAGCTAGTTTATGCGTTCGGACAGAGCCATAGCGGGAATGGGCAATTTCCTGTCGTATTTCACACCTTGGCTATTGAGCGACTGGGAACGACTTGGGCGCGCTGCGACACCAACCACTCGCTTATCGTACGGTCGGGGCAAAGTTTTTAGCGTCGACCTGCGATGACAAATATTGCAAGACCTACGAAGGATCATGGTCGCATGAGGTGACCAATCATGCCTCATTCCGCACTCTCTCGATCGGCAAAAGTTGCATAAATATATAAAATACATACGCTCACAACTATGCACTTGTGCAATCGATCATCGACAGACAATTTTTCACACAGAAAACAGGAATCATACGGCCAACAAAAGGTTTTTTGTGCCACTACTAGTGCAGTTGAGTAAAATTGAGCGTCCCACAGCGTTGATTGGGTTACGGTAACGCTGCGTGCGGAACAATCTCAGTAAATGCCGACGAGGGAAAAGTCGCAGAGTGCATGGGGGCCAGTAGGGCTTCGTATGCGTGAACTGGAAGTGCTGCGTTTCCATCGCGCTCAACGGCAGCATGTTTGGGTCCGTTCGGTGGGTGACGTCAGCAACCATCAGAGAAACGAGGTCCGGTTGCAGAGGCTCGGTTGGGGGTGGAGATTGCGATGTTCGCTACATCGCGCAAATTGATTGAAATCTCGTCGACCCGTCCAACATCGGACCCCACTGTACCCGCCGTCTCTGTGCATAGAACGATTGTGTTTTTATTGCCTATCTTTCAATTCACAGTCTTCCTTCTTTCGCTCTTGACTGCGTCGCTTATAAACTGTCCATCCGATGATTAGCATAGTTCATTAATATTCCTTGCGCGATTTCTCTGCCTCGTTAGTTCTGGGATTTGAACTTCTATTCAGAATAGTCAACCCTCGCGAATAAAAAGGCTTTTTCGGGCGAGCGGTCAATGGCTCAATTTGCGTCTTGAATGAAAAAGACGGGAGAGGCGGAGGGTTCTGCGCCGCGACGGGAAGCAACGAAGCGCGCTAGATTGTTTGTGTTATGGCGGGTGAGCACGGGCGCCGCGGCGGCCGATCTGGCGATTAGACGCGGCATTCGGTCGCTGCTGTGGTTGCGACGATGAGCTGTCGCAGCACTCCGGAGCGTGTCCGTGGCCCTCACTTCAGACCAGCGTCGGGAAGCATGAGTGGGCGCAAGGCGACCATCGTTGGAGTAGGTCCCGGACCCATCAGCCCGCGCATGGGTATGCACTCCGCATCTTCTGGTCGCCTCTTCGATCTCGATCTCGAGAAGATATTCTTGGCTATGGAGAAAGGTGCGACTTTATTCAGTCACTGGTTGCACCACTCAGTTTGCAGGTCACAAAGTCTGTAAGCTCATGTTGCTCAAGCGTTGGGATCCGACGTATAAAAAGCTGTGCTACAACCGCGAAACACGTCAGCTCATGTTGTGGAAGACTGAGCTAGGCGCGAAGGGACTCGGCAAACCCAGCACACGTCAGTTTTCCTATTTATCCGTTCTCTCTCTGATCAATGAGTCCATCTTCAGTCGATATTCGAACAATCAAGGACGTACAAACGCTCGACTATAAGATTAACCACATGAAGATTACCGACAAATGGTCCAAGGACAAGGAGATCAAACAGTTCGACCCACAAAAAATCATTATTATTGCGTTCGGGTCTAGCTTCGTGCTCAACTACTGGATATTTCTCTGTATGCGACTTTGACGGATTGGACCCAGTGATGTGCACGAGCTAGAATTTCGCCAGCTCCGCTCGGCTCCGCACAAAAACCTCCTGAAAGGGCTGAACAGAGTAATTGCGAATTGCGTCAATTCGCAATTACTCCGTTCAGGCCTTAATCCGACTCGACTTGGCCTGTCAAGCAAAAACTGTGACTTGGCTTCGCTCGGCTCGCCATATTTTTTCCCAATCGCGTTGGGTTCGGCTCGGCTTGACTGGTGAAAAAAAAGTTTTTAATCCATCGAGCCCGACCCACGAGCCGGAGCCCGATCCACGAGCCGGAGCCCGATCCACGAGCCGGAGCCCGATCCACGAGCCGGAGCCCGAGCGGAGCCAAACTCGGCTCGTGCACACCACTGATCGGAACGCATTGTAATATATCACTGTTGCAGTTGACACGCCAGAAGCTTGTCGTATGTGGATGCAGGGTGTGCAGAACCTCATATGGGAGGTCCCTCCGCATCCTCTGATCATTGAGCGATGGTTGCGCAAAGAATTCTATTCGCTCGTCGACAGTTCCACTCAGTGGTTTGTGTTCATCGTATTCAATGTTTTCTTTTGCTTAATTAGTTAAGTAAGTCGGTAATTAGTCAATACAATGGGAGAACAATAGATCATAGACTAATTACCGACTTCGACCAAGTCTGTACAGAATGTAGGTCAACAGGATAATAATACGTCATAGGCTAATGCATGTACCTAATTTATATCATTAATTAGCCGATGACTTTTTGTTCTCCTATTGTAAAGGCTAATTACCGACTTCGACCAAGTCTGTACAGAATTTAGGTCAACAGGATAATAATATCACATAGGCTAATGCATGTACCTAATTTATATCATTAATTAGCCGATGACATTTTGTTCTCCTAGGCTAATTACCGACTTACTTTACTGACTTAGCAAAAGACAACACTGATCGCATTCACTTGTGTCATGTCCATTTTATTCAGCGTTGCAATGAAGCACATGAAACCGTTCGTACAAACCCGATTGCAGTACAAGGCCCAGTCAAAGCAGCTGCAAGAAATTACGGAGGTTCGCCTTTGCTACCTTAATAGTAATATTATCAAGTTGATGACTTGTTCAGGAACAAATGACCTATGAAGCATTCGCCAATGCGTATAGAAGACTGGTTCATGTGCATTCGGTTTGTGACTTTCTTTATCTTTATTGTTTTCAATGCACGGATTCTTCTTCTTTCAGCTATTCAGCGATCGGTTCTCCATTTATTCCGACGACGCGTCGAAAGTAGATTTGCCCAATTATTTGCGTTTCCTCGAAAATGAACAACGAGTGAGAAGAGAGCGGATCGATTGTACAATTTCTCAAATGTATTTTAAGGACGATTTGTTCAAGCAACGAGAACGAGTGTGCGATTTTCTGCGCCGTTATCTGAAGGAGGTCGATGCTGCTAGAGATACTGCTGAGCCTTTTCTTACTGTCCAAGAAGTACGTGTCGTTATTTGTTGCGCCAAATTGCCTCTATCAATAGAGTTGCCAGATTTCAAAAATGCCAAAGCAGTAGATGTTATGCTAATTTTAAATAAGCTATTCTTCATATGCTAATTTTAAAACGCAGATTTTTAACAATACAGGGGGTGGGACATGGGTAGACATGTAACACCAATAGCAATAGCAATACTATTGGGTTTTTTTACTATTGCTATTGCTATTGGGTATTGGGTATTGGATTTTGACTATTGGGTATTGGTTACTGTTATCTTC
>JAQGCX010001719.1:0-10270 GCA_034700205.1 Plectus parietinus
ATATTCTTGATCACGCAATATTTATTCTTGGTAATTGGTCGCAAAACGGACCGTTTGAAGTATGCCCAGCCCTTTATAGCACTGCAAACTGCGCAAAACGAACCTGTCTGAGCGTGTTTTTGACGGCGTTGATGACTTCCTCTTGAACCACTTGAACGAAACGGAACTCCTCCACTCGCAACAAACCCATCACCACTGGGTGCAGCTGGCCCTGAAGAACAAGAAACTATCACAGAGCAACATCAAATTTACTTTCGTTCTGTACACTGATGAATAGAATGAAGGAACACAATCCAAGATAATGAAGACAATTTTTTGGAAACGCAAACTCTACAAACAAACAGGGAATAACGAATGAAAGTAAGGATGGATTATGCGACAGTTTTTTTAATACTTGTTAGTGCGCATACAAGGAGACCAATACAGTACAGTACCTCGACTTCCGTCAAATCCTTCTCAGTGTCGATCACCCGACCCAACTCCTTCTGAATGAGCGCGATGAATTCGTCCTGAAGCATCTTGCCAATCACCCGATGCACTTCGCTCAGCTGCACGCTCAAATGCCTGAAATAAGCACGTCATCAGTAGACAAATGAGCAAAGTGCATGAATGTTACGCAGCAGCATATACAGGGTGACACGAAACTATGCGGACCGCCCTAGGTAGGATACTTCAAGGCATCTGGCGCGCATGCGGAATACAGCATTCGAAAGAGCATAAAATTCTGTATTTATACCTATGTTTACGTTTCTCTAGCCATTGTGCCACCAGCAGGAGATAGCAGGAGACTATCCGCTTTTGGCATATTTCTCGGAAAATAGTCACATAAAGGGTTTTCAAATTTGCCGCCTCAATCCTGCTCACAGCATAAAGCTAGAGAAACGAAACCATAGGTAATTTTTATGCTTTTTCGGATGGTGAAGTCCACTTGTGCGCCGGACACCTGAAAGCATCCTACACAGGGGGCATATAGTTTCGTATCACCCTGTAAAATAACAGAAACGCTTTGGCTTTAATCGGCGCTGGTTGGATGTAAAACTTGTGTTTATGGACACAAGCCGAATGCTGTCAGTCAATTCGACCAAATATTTACTGACCAACCTGAAACTGACGACGCCCTTGAGTTCGTGTTGAAGCACGCCTTGAGCGAAATCAATAATGGTGAGCGCTTCGGGGAAGTTAAACCCGTTGAGGGAGCACTGGACGGCCATTTGCGATTCTTTCATTGACTTCATCCCCTCTAATTTGGCGAAGAGTTTTGCACGGTTCTCTCGAGCTCGATGCAACAGCAACGCTTTGAACGCCTTCTTCACCAGATTATCGTCGATCAGTCGCATTTGTTGTCTGAATACAAGCGAACATTTCAATGCATATTAGCAATCAGTGGAAAAATTGAGAGGGATACACTCGACAAACTATCACAACTTCCCGAAATAATATTGCTTAGTATCTGTAGTATTTGTTCAGAATTGTTGATACCTCAGCACGGTATCAACTTAACCTCCGATAATCAATCAGCTTGAAGATGAAGTTTAGTCTTGACAAACAAGTGAAGTGTTCACGATTGTTGCAACAATTCACTTGGAACAAAACAAAATATTGACCGAAGCAAACAGAATTACTAAGTGACAAAACGAATCGAAAATATTTCATTCACGACGCATAATGAGTCAATGGATCAGCAATGAAATCGCCTGGTCCCTGAGGGCTTTTTAAAAAAAACAACAAGCTATGATCAGTTTTTCGATGAAATATCGAATCAAGAGTAGGATTGCCATATGTCTAAGAGCCCAAAGGAGGATTTTTTGCCTAAAAGAGGACATTTTTTTGGGTTTTATTTTGGAGAGAAATGAGCTTACTCCCCCTTTGAAAGTTTTTGAAAGGAGGAAATTTCTCCTTAAAGGAGGATATCTGGCAACCCTAATCAAGAGTACAGTACCTGAGCTTAGCGAGCGCGGTCTGCGCGTCGGCGAGCTGATCGAGCAATCGATTGTGCGAGGTGACGGCGCGCCAGAACGCCTCAGACTTGCTCGCCAACTGCGCGTTCAACCGAGCGTCGACAAGATCGTGACACTGCTCGAGTCGGTCCTGCAGCGCTTCGTACGGCCGCCATCTGCGCAGTCCATCCATATTGCCGCTATTGTTGTTTGATTCCAGATTCTGCAACAATAATCGAATCAACACGAATATCGATAAGGAGAATCAATAATCGATTAGGAGAGTTTTAGAAACACGGACAAAGTAATATAATAGCTCGCAAATTATCGTTTCTGAGATATGATAACTGAAAATGAAGATTTTCCCAAAGAAAAGCATTCTACAACAAGAACACTAGAATACAGTCACACTATATAGCACCCCTTGTCTCATGAACGTACAGGCCAAAGGATACGGTGTGCTGCATTCAGACCAGTGGTGTGCACGAGCCGAAATTTTACGAACCCAGCTCGGCTCGCCAATAAAAAATCTCAATCCGGCTCAACCCGGCTCGCCATCAATACCTCCTTGATCCGGCTCGGCCCGGCTCGCCAAAAAAAATTTCTTGATCCATCCAGCCCGGCTCGCCAATAAAAAATAAAAAATCTCAATCGGGCTCAGAAAATTTTTTGAACCATTAATCAAACACGTATGATTTAGTCACTGGCAAGTGATTGACAGATATCTCTATTGAGTGCTTTGTTCCTATTTTGCAATTGTTTGAGAAATTGTACAACCCATGGACAATATCTCGATCCGGCTCGGCCCGGGTCGCAAAAAAAATTGCTCGATCCGTCCAGCCCGGCCCACGAGCCGGGCGAGCCCGAGCCGAGCCAAACTCAGCTTGTGCACACCACTGATTCCGACATGAATTATACACTGAAAAAAATTAGGTTAGGGTCGGACAGAAGGATGGAAGTACGCAAAAGATCAGCTTTGAAAACCCCGTTATCAGACAATTGTTCTTGATTTAACTACTGTTGTCATGAAATCGCTTTAAGACGGTACGGGATTGTCCTAAATAAAAACAAATAACGGTTCAGGATAACAACGAATGTCCTAAAATTTAGCGCGCTGGAGCAAGAAATAGGAGCGCTATCCATTCCAAAGCATGGTCCCCGCAACGAACTCGCAACATTAAGATACGGAGCTACCTCTGAGATTTGCCAGTACCAAACGGATTTCCCAAGGTAAAAAAGTGGCAAAAAGGGCGCGGAATTCAAAAAAGTAAGTATACAGTGATGATCAGCAATATCAAATTGACAACATATCAAAAAAATAATTTCTGACCTTTGTTTCCCTTTAATGGCACACTACAGTTTTAAAAATCTTTAACTAAAAGTGAGAGTTTTGAAGGCTGTTGCGACAGTTTTGGTGATAGAATAAAAATTAAGCAATCGAAAAACAGGGGTCTAGTAGACTCTAGTAGACTCAAAATCACCAATAGCAGCGCGGGGGATCCACGGTTATCGAAAAATAGAGAATACGGTAAAAATTGAATAATTTAAATACAGCTTATTGGCTTGTGTCTTATACATACTGTTTTTTCAGCCAATGTAGCCATTTTCCTATTTTATTCAGTGCTTAATACTCAAAAAATTCTTCTTAAAAAGTAGCCGTAACACCCGATTGTATCATTATCAGACTGGCCAATGATTTTTTCAATTTTTTTGACTTGCCTAGAAAAATTCAAAATTGAATGTGATGAGTGCGTATCAATCAGGATCCGTATGACATTACTGTTCTTGTCAAGAAGTGTAATGGTGTAACCGCCACTCTAAAATTAGTACAGTATTCAGAAGAAAAAAGTTTTCATAATCGAATCTGGGGGTCCCTCAAAACATCCAAACCCCAAGCGTACATGTACCGTATTCTCTGCACTGAGAATACGGTACATAGGTACAGTACATAGCTTCTAGGTTGCCTAGTTGGCAGATAAATTCTACAGTACAGGTATGTGTCCCATGCTTGTCAAAAACACAAAACAGCCACCGTTTCTGATCAAACTTTTGAGTTTTGTTTCAGAACTTCAAGTGATCATTCACAACGATTAAAAATTTTCGTATGAAATCGATGGTGTTACGTTCTGTTCCCGAATGCGCAAATCCCTCATCGCTTTTATTGGGGTTTCACTATTTGAAATTGCCTAAATTAAGGCTTCGTGATGAAATATTTGATTCAAAGTGATGCCAATATGCTAATTTTCTCATCATGAAAAGCCAGAAATTGATTCAGAGAAAAGTGGGATGATATGTAGAAGCAGGATAATAAAACTAATAATTAAAAATTGAATTATAGAACAGCACTCGAATATAAAACTGATCAGTAATGGTTCGTCCGTTATTAACGGAATTTATCTTGTTTAACGTACCGTACCTTATCTAGGTGCGGCTGCGAGCGCCAGGTGAACTTGTATGATTTATTGACATAAAGTGATGTGAAGGTAGCTAAACGGCAGAAAGAATGACAGCAATACAATGAATCGAAATCGTTCTATTAAAATGATCTATTTCAGAGTATGAAACGGTGGGTTATCCTCAAGACACTTTTCATGTGAAGGTTTAAGTTAGTGTTATTTGACTTCACTGTCAATACTTACAACGCTGTACGGTTTTGGTGATTGTGGAGCTCGCTTTTGTACAATCACTTCGTGGTCTGGTCTGCTGCTGGCTGGTTGCTCACAGTGCCAAATTATAGTGAAGGTTATTGGGGCTGAAGCCTAGGGCCCTAGGGGGCCGGACAGTGCCAAGGGGCCGAAAGGACCCAAACTCAATTATTGATGACATTTTTCGATATAAGCATGCAATATCTCAAAATTCCCGCCTCCGGCGTGGCCGGGGAGCTTGAGCGCGCCCCTGGATCCCCCCAGTCGATTTAGCTCGTGCGCCTTCGCACGCTCGCGGGCGACGCAAGAGAGCCCCCTCGATGTTTCAGCCCAGGAGCCCACCACCCCCATAACCTGTCACTGGTTGCTCACTTCTGTTCTCTCATTACACTGACTCTGTCCCAGACGTCAACCGTACGTCAGTTTGACAACCTTGCACGTTAAGTACAGATTTTTTCTCTGTTCCGGCAGAAGGTGTTTAATAGAGTCCGGGTTTTCAAATTACTGTAAACGCATTCCCCATAAATGAAGTCAAAACTAATAAACGTGATCAGAATCGGGCAAGAGCTGAAGTAACTTTGCGGACGCAGGTCACAAAAACTCTTCCAGGTAGTACGAAATCCGGGGGTGTTGAACATTTGCAGCGAAAATCAGCCTTGAGGATCGGAAGGTGCAGATCGTTCACATCTTCCCTTGCGGGTAGTGGATGAAGCAAAATCGGTTTACCGTTTAGCATTCGAGGAACACCACAAGGCTCATCCATGCGCGGACGATTGAAGCTACCGTCAAGGAGGTAGTCAAACGGCGGATGCCGGGCAGGAGGAAACGTAAACGATTCGTTCGCCTCGGCCAGTGCCAGCCCCGTGCACAACGCCAATACAAATCGCGATATAATCATATCTCCTACTCTCTGTTTCTTTCTTCACAGCCAGTTTTTTGCCAACACCGCACAAAATTAATGGTGGCGCAGGGAATATAAATTTAAAAAAATAACAAGGCTAGCCATTCAAGACCTTCTTTTGTTTCACCGCATGATTGGAGTTACCACGGTACTGAAAGATTTAGCTGGGATAGCTGTGGTCTGATCCTGAATCCAGGGGGGGTATCAGGGTCGAGAGGGAAGAAGGGGTAAAGTAAGTAGCGTATTATAAAATTACAAAGAGTAAAAAAATCGTTTACGCCGGAAATGCATTTATCCAGTGCTTGACCGGCCTTTGGCGTAGAGGGGAGCTGTTTTCCATTGTATAGAAAGAGGGAAAAGGTTGCAGAATAGGTTACTTCGAGGTTCGAGGTGGGTGGAGGCAGACGTTGGCACGGAGAAGTTTTAATAACATTTTGATAGATTTATTGTGATACTTCCAGCGATGAGTAATATAAAAAAATTTCTAAGTTGGTTTTCGAACAATTTCGTTTCCCTTCACTTGCGCGCGCAAAAAACTATGGGTTAATCTTGGGTTAATCTTAGCAAAAAATTGGACTAAATATCACAAATTTTCTCTCAGAAACACTTCACTATTCCTGCTTTCAGATAAGCGCAGCAAATTTTATGACGGCAAAAGTCTTACACATTATTTTAAACAGAGAATCGGCGCCTTATGGGAAGTTGCCTCCATTTCGGTCATTTAAAAAAATTACCTGCAGAGCGCCTCTAGTTTTACTAAATGTGATGAAAAATTGACAAGGATTAAAAATTAATTAGATTTTGATGTGGTCAAATTTTTACTGAGATTCGATCAGTATTCACGGAGATACAACCATTGGAACAAAGTATGGGCGTTTCTTTGCGCCACCCTGTACGAGTACTACCATTAATTTAACCATCCCCTGGACTCCTACGTGCCCTACAACTTCTGAAAGTGCGGATTAAGGTTTAATTTTGTGCGGTAATGGCAACTGGACAAAGCGCGATAGTCTTGCGTATACAACCACGAAACAGCAGAGCAGACATGGCAAGTTTCCACGTGTCACTGCATACGTGGCAAGGTCGCGCAAGGGCGCCCTTTTGGAATGGATTTGTATTGAGTCATGTATATCAATTGCCGTGCAACTTCAAATGGATATTAGTGACGAAGGTTACGAAGTTGTTCATTGACCTTTTTTCGTCCGATTCGATGATTCACAAATGACTTTACTTAGTGCAATAATTAGTGCCCACAACCAACTTGCAGTCGCGCAGTATATCGCACTCAAAATTGGAATCCATTCCAAAAGTTCTGAGTCCTTGGAATGAACTCCAGTGTCTACATACTAAATTTCCTTAATAGCTGAAAATGGTGCATGTATATTTTTAAGGCTAATTGACAACAATTTGTCTTTTTGGAATGCGTTCTGGTCTCAATATGAAGTTCTCTGAAGATTGCCTTCAAACTCAAAAAGAGCAACGCCACCTCGATGCAAGCAGGTTTAGGCTGTGCACACGATTACTTTGTCGCGCACAAATTGTGTTTTTGGAAACGACGCAGTAAAATACTAAATTGACAGAAGAGTTGCTTCTGCTTCCATCAAGACTGGGATCTGGCCCGTTTGACAAAGAATACAAGATGATCACATCGTACCTGTAAGCAGGGGGGGGACTAGCTACATGCTGCCCCCCTCGCCACCGAAGGCGGTCGAAAAAAAGGTAAGGGCCCCCCCTGTGATTGCGGCCGATGGCCGTAAAATTTTTTGAATTTTTGAAATTTAAAATTTTTGAAAATCCCGACACGAAGTACCGTACACCGGCGACCCCAAAAATTGGTACCCCAAAAACAGTACCCATAAAAGTCGAAATGACCCCTTATACTATCTATTCAAAATGTTGAACAAAATGTTCTTCAAATGAGTTTAGCTCACGAAGTTTGTTTCACACATAATTTTGTAATGTTTTCACTCATTCATACGTCAAATATTTGCTCACCATTGAAGTCAGAATGGAAAAGTCGGAATTGGGTCAGAATTATGTAATTTTAACGTCAGAGACAGGTCATAATTCAATGTTGAGCAAATCGAAGAGTCATAGTCACATTTGAAAATTCGAAATTGTCGCCAAATGAACAGGGACACTTCGATTTGACTTTTGAAAACACCAAAGATTATTTACATAGCGCAAAGCTCAACTAATGGTGACCGACCGTTCAATAAGATTATTAATTCACGATTTCTGTGATGACGTCACTTTATAATTCAACTGTATGTCTGTTTTGCTAAGAGCAGCATTCTGCAGGCAGCACGCTTAGTGTAACAATCGATAATTTATTGATTACTACCGTATCTATTCTAATAGAAGCGTAGTCTTCAATAGAAGCGCATGGGACCAATAATGGAACACTTTACACTCGAAAAGAGACACTTTTTGTTGTTCGTGGAGTGTTAACGACGTATTTTAATGCTGCTACTGATCAGTTTATGTCACGATATCAACGAAATACATCAATTTGTACGGTTTTTATGACAAAACAAATTTCGAGGGTATTTAGTCTAAATTTTAATGAAAGTAAAAAATAATTATATGATCAAAAAATAGAAGCGCAGTCTCCAATAGAAGCGCGGGGTGATGAAGAATCGAAAAAATGGAAGCGCATGCGCTTCTATTGGAATAAATGCTGCTGGTATGTTTCGCGTGCTGCCTGCTGATTGCTGCTCTTAGTAAAATAAGCCTCTGCCGTCGCACGTCGCTGTTCTGTAACCGACTTGCTGCTGTGATATAACGCATTTACTTTCCCTGCTTCTCGCAGAGTTTATCGCATCTCACTTTTGTATTTGAAGTTGTCAATGTGCTGTGCGAAATCTTCTTGCTTATCTATAAAAACTTTTCCGATCCTTTAAAATTTCATTGTTGTAATGTAGAACGCATCCGACAGTTCCTTCTTTACATCATAAATCCATTCTTGCACCATAAATGACCAAAATATAGCATGGCAATTCAGACAATACTTCCTGTCACCCCTTCATAGCATCAGTACTGCATTTCAAAAGTCCTTGATATTCGAATTATATTAATATGGATCATTGCCCATGCAGAGCTGTGGCAGTCGAAGCGTTACATCCTGATCTTCTCGCTGAACTACCTCATTGATGTACGATTCCAGATTCATTCGCGTTCGCCTTTGAGCCAGCTACTGGAACAAATTCAAGTTCGAAAATGCCTTTTGATGGAAGTTCTCTATCTGCAACCGCATTTTTACAGCAAATTTTTTTTCGTATAGCAAAAGGGAATGCCTTTGGCACTAATATTGACTATTTTACGTGAAAATGTTTTCAATTATGAGGAGGAAACCTGAGCCTGAGCTCCGGCTATCCGCTCACACGTGAATATTAGAGGAAGGAAGTAGCGCTTTTCCTTGAAATAGTTGAAGCAACTGTTTAAGCATGCATATCAGGAGCATTTACCTTTTTTTCTAATACGAGGCCCCGAGGTTTTATTATTTCGATCCCTTTCAAGAGTGAGGCTTCTTCTATTGGGGCATCAGTTAGAGACGAGTCTGTACGTGATCGGTCACGTGATCAAACAAAACACATGCTTCTGACAGTCAGATCATGATGAAAACTTCAACTTGAGGGCTGTGCACACATTACGTAACCCTATTTTTGGGCATTTCGAAAGAGCATTTTTTCCTAGTCTATGCACCCCATTTGAAGCACTGTAAACGCAACGGTTGCAAAACGCCACGATCACGATCGAAAAAGGTCAAATCGCAAAATTGCGCGAATCGACCGTTGCGCGCGCATTGCTAGGCAACGAAAATATTTCGAACAAAATTCTCCAGGCAAAGTTCTTAAAGTCATGTCAAATTTCTTTTGGTTCAGTTACAGCCAATTCTGAGACATCGACTTTTTCCGTTTATCTCGCTGTCCTTGATTCTGCCGTGCAACGCCTCTTAAATTATCGCACAACTCACCTCCGTGATAAATAAATTCATTGGGTTTGAAGTGTACATCCCGATAGTCGGAGCGGTACCCTTGTCCTCTTGCCCACACAACCAACATTATACCAGGTCCGAGAGGATGATCAGAGGGTTCAAATGCTAAAACGAGCTACATAGCAAAAATAATGGCGCCCAGGTGGCACACAAATAAAAACAGGGTAGGCAAACGGCAAAAGGTTTGCGAAAAGCACTTTTCCAACATTATCGGATTTTTGTGAAGATATATTCACCACGCTTCTCCGTTGAGCAATTATCAAAAATGATTCATCGAACCACCTTCAATCTTTCGTCGAAATATCACCACAGTTCTTCCATCGATTTGAATACCGTATGCTGCGAGAAGCGATTCACTGCCACCATACCTTAAGAAAAAAATTCTCTGTTGTTTTTGTATTAAAGATTAACTGCCGCCGGTTTATACGTTTTGAAGGGGTTTTCTAGTTTTGAAGAGGATTTTCTAGTTTGATAGAGTTTTTTAGTTTCTTATTTTTCTGCTCTGATTATCGTTCTTTGAATTAGCAAAATCGCAGGTATACTTGAAAATAAAAATAATTGCAAATAATAAATATTCATTTCAAGATATATTATACAGGGTGATCAGCATTAAATTGTGAGTCAGAAAAGTATCATTTTCACTTTTTTTGAAAAACTTGAAATTGACCAAGGTTTCAGTATTGGCCGACGAGTAGGGTTGCTAAATCTTGAATGCTCCAAGTAGGAGATTTTTTCTACAGTATGAAAGTGCGGGAAATCCAAACATTAAAATTTAGTGGCACCGTCGCGC
>JAQGCX010001720.1:0-10269 GCA_034700205.1 Plectus parietinus
CGGTGGGAACGGTGACCGTGCGCGGTCGCCGCATGCGGCGCACATAATGAGGTCCCGCAACGAAACTTGCAAGTCCTTCTTTTCACGAATTCCGGCTATACGGTGCATCTTTTACGCGTCCCTTAACCGTCGAACAAATTCTGACTATACAACCATAGGCGTGTGTGGGGTCCGAGGTTGGGAGCGGGTTGGAAATACAAATCTCAAAAAAGAGGAGGGTCGGAAATCCAAATCCTAAAAAAGAGGAGCGTCAGTAATTTGCATATGCAAATTGGACAAAAATACCGTGTTTTAGGCCAAATCTGCAAATTTCGGCCAAGCTTAATTTACGCCTTAGCAAATTTCGGCCTAACAAAATAAGTAAATTTAGGCATAAAATACGGTAATTTTTTAAGGCCTCCGGCCTATTTTCGAGGGAGGGTCGGAAATCCGACAAATTCCGAGGGAAGGTCGGGAACTCCCCCAAGTACACCAATGACCACAGCTGATTAGGGATGTGAATCCGGCTCTCAAGAGGTCAGATACTATGGCAAAACTTTTGGCTAAATTGTTGGAGGGGTACAATATTTCAGTTTGCGAAATGTTCTGCAAACTAGTGGGTTGGCAGGTAAATTCCCAGCGTTATTTTAATATCGAAAAAACTTCGTATTTAAAAACTGATTTAAATGCGGCTTATTGTATTTGAAGAGGGCATATTGAGGTATTCCTTGAAAAAGTTTAGTAGTAATCGGACTTATGATCGTAATTTGGCGACAGTTTGAAAAAAAACCGTTCTTCATGCGTGAAAAATACGTCAAATTTAAATTTGCTCAAAATCGATAAACTGATGATGTCTCCTACTCAATTTTTTGTCCTGATAACGAATTTAAAGTCAGAATTAATGCTTGCTGACTTCGAAAATCGAAAATTTGCAAATTGACTTCTGATTTACTCTGTATGTTTTCTCATTTCTCATTTCTCATGTTCAAAGTGGGAAATCATTAATTCTAATTTCAGATTCGTAATCACGACAAAAAACCGTCATCTGTTTGTTGAGATTCAGCTAATTTAAATTTGACGCATTTTTCATGCAGGAAGAACGGTATTTTATTCAAATTGCTGCCAAATCACGATCATGAGATCGATTTTTTCCAACAATAAATCAGCATGTCCTCTTCAACTGCAATAACCCACATTTAAATCAGTTCTTAGGGGATAGCCACTTACACTTATGCCATTGACAAATGTTTGAATTTCGTCTCCGATGCGAAGTTCGTCCATCCGTTTCGCTCCAATCGGTGTCAGGAGAATAGTGTCTGCAGAGAAGCAGGTGATGACGGGACAATTGGTGTCAGTTAGATCAGCATCACGGGGACATCGTACTATTGTGCCTTCTTCTGCAGGAGCTACTGCACCTTCTTCCGCAGAAGCTACTGTACCTTCCTCTGCAGGAGCTACTGCACCTTCTTCTGCAGGAGCGACTGTACCTTCTTCTGCAGGAGTTACTGCACCTTCTTCCGCAGAAGCTACTGTACCTTTTTCTGCAGGAGCTACTGCACCTTCTTCTGCAGGAGCGACTGTACTTTCTTCTGCAGGAGCTACTGCACCTTCTTCCGCAGAAGCTACTGCACCTTCTTCTGCAGGAGCTACGGCGAAAGAATCGACCACCCTTGGAGGGTCGCCAACGCCTTGCTGCCCCACACTTGCCGGAGCAGGTTGAGATTTCCGAGACGCCAAAAAAACGTCGAATTGAGTAAGCATGTCAATGATTTGGTTTTCAGCATCGGGTTGAACTGCAATCATTAATATGATTCACCAATATTGCATTACTGAATTATTAACATAAATAGAACAAGCACACATGTGATGTTGTATTTGTTGGCAAATTATTTAAAAATAGCATTCAAACCTTTGTTCAGTACTTCAATCGGATCTGGAACACATATCATCCGACGAACCACCACTCTGTATTTCATTCTGCAAAAAAAATTTATTTTGAAAATTTTTCATATAATTTAATATAATCGACGTCTTAGAGGGTGTCTCAAAAGTGTCATGTGTTTTGTTCGGTCATAAAGTAAGTAAATCTCCACAGATTTGACAATTAAAAACGAAAATCTAAGTATTAACAAGATCTATCTAATGCAAAAACTGCACTAATAATGGTGGTCTTCTGATAAAGTTATAGTTCGTCAAACTGTGTAATCAGACTTTTGAGTCACCCTGTTTCACGAAAACGTACTTTCCGGTCCGGTTGCTGATTTTGCGAATACCGACAATAACATCGAAATCGATTTGTCGACCGCCTCGCAGTACTTCTCCGCCAATCAATACTCTATTTCCACCGATAATCGGACTTCCAGAGAGTATCGTCGAGAATGCCAAACCGCTGTATGCACAGCACTGTAGCGCCGGGAATCTAAAAGTCACTGGAAAATATTACTGAAAATCAAAATGTTCGGTTTCTTTTCCCGCAGGACCAAATTATGAAATGTTAAAACTTCTTATGGTGTTTTGCGATTTGGCCAAAGAATAACCACAGTAAGTTGCAACAGAAAGTATCTTAAACCAAATTCCCTACTGATTTTCGTCATTTTCAGATCTGTCTAATTATCAGTACGTGCTAGTCAATTGCCTAAAGGTATTTATGCTCTAGTGCAGGCACTGCAGTAATGGTAAAAGGTATCTGTTCAACATTAAAAACAAACGTATTGGCATCTTTTCCTTCGCTAATGCCACCAATCCATTGATGGTTACTGTTGCAGGTCAATGACGAAGCATTCCTTTCGCAAATCTAAATCATTTTCAATTTAACCTCTGATATTTTGAGATACAGGGTTGAGATTTGAGATATCTTTGAGATACAGAGAGATACAGGGTGAAGGTTGAAATTAAAATTACTGAAAAAAATTATAAGCAAACGAAACCCCAGACACTTAAATGCGAATATAACGAATGCACGGATATAAGGAACGTGCTCTGGGGTCCCAAATTTGTGCGTATACTTTAGTGTGTGAAAGAACACGGATATAAGGAACACCGTTATAAGGAAAACACGGTTATAAGGAACTCTTTCCCTATCTACTGTGTACAAATGAGCACGGCTATAAGAAACTGTCAGTATGTCATCAATCATTTGGTGAAAAATTAATCAGCACATGTCAATTTCTGTCAAATTCCTCTTACAGACTTCACCAACTTGTGTTTATTCAGCTAATTTTGACAACTTCCGTCTGTCAATCAGGTTTTTATGCTTCAAACAAACAATATGTGGGCAAAAAACGTCCCTGAAATGGCCATAAAATCTGGGTTTAGAAGGTAAAGGAAATAGCTGACCACGATTACAAGGAAAGCATGGATATAAAGAACTTTTTCTGGGGTGCGGAAGCGTTCCTTATATCCGTGTTTGACCCTATTTTCATTCACATGAAATGAACTGCGGATTGCTTTTAATGAATTTCATACAGGAACAACATACGGCTTTTTGTCTTGGAGCTGTCCACTGCCGAAATCGAGGGCGCTCGACGTCGCCTTCTCTGAAGAACCCATTTCTGCTGATTGCCGTTTCATTGCTGCCGGAAGTGGAATGTTGATGCGCATTCACTCCGCCCTTTTCGCCTTAAAAGGCGGTAAAAATACTTCTATGACTGTGAACTTAAATTTCAAAACCCCGAAAAAACATATACCATCATCAGTAATTTTTTTATAAAATGCGGCAAATTTTGCTGCTACAGGATGAGCGGGAAGTCTTGAGACGATTTTGTTTTTGAATGAAATGTTCAAAATGGCATGTTAGGCCGTGTTTATACTTCACTGCATCGCCCCGGCTCACCCATGCAAAGCATATAAATCGATATACTTCTTGCAAATCTTTTTCCCTTCTTTTTTTCTTATTCATTATTTTTATTTTTCTACTTTATTCTTCCCTACTTTTTTCACACTAATACATGTTTTGCATGGGTGAGCCGGTGCGGTGCGGAGAACACGGCCTTAGGGTCTACTGATCCCCAAAGTTTCATTAAATTCGGTTACACTGTTCGAAAATGGCAGCAGAACAAAATGAGTCGCCACTTCCCTGCACCACCCTGTAATCCCTACCGACCGTGAAAAAAGGGTTTCCAACCTCTCACAGACCTTTGATCTGCTCACCTCTGCTTAAATCTAAGTTACAAAATTCTTTTAGAACTCGCCAAGAACGAAAGCTTCTGTTCTGTTCAAGTTTAGAATAAGCGGCCAACAGTTGCACAGAAAAATAATGAGCACAGACATACCTCCAAAGCAGGTCGGTACAGCGCAGCCAAGAAGAAGTGAGCCTGAAGGAAGAACTTGAAGACGGTACGGGATGGCGCCGGTGCCGCAAGATAACGTTTGCACAAAGTGAAGAGCGCAGAAGACGACATTAATACAAAGGAGAACAGAAACTGCCGTTCGACTCATAATGGAAAGAACACACAGAAGAGAGCGGGCAGTTTTACCTACCAGGATAGCCGCACCACCACTAACGCGTATTGCCAGGCTACCTTGTCTGTCTTAACCAAGATTGTGTCACCACATATGCCACACATTTTATCTGTTATTAGGTCGATCGTTCTTTTTCCGGTTTCCGCTCTGCGCGCGACGGAAACCAAAGACACATGACTGACTTTGCGTGGATCTTCCCTGTTCCTACTTTGTTGCAGCGATTGACAACGGAGAAAAGTGAGAATTGGCTTTTGGTTCACTGGTTCAATTCTATGAACATCTGAATTTGCAACGCTGTCCAGTAGGTTGAATTCTATTGTTCTGCATTGCATCACTTTTATTGTTGCGTGGTTTGAATAATAGATACTCAACATTTCGGAGACCAAAAGAATCCGTTTTGCTGTTCTCAGAAGTCTAACTTCAGAGTAACAGATTTCGCATCAAAACAAATAAGATATCGCTGTCTTCATTACTCGTAGTAATCCAGTTGATCTATAAAAACTTGCCTGTGTCAAGAAGACAGTCACGTTTTCGAGGTCGCCAAACAAAAACAGTTGACTGACATCGCCTTGTGCGAGCCGACTATTGCGCCATTTGTGCGGGTTAAACGAATGAGTAAGAACACGTGCGCGTCGTCGACATGTCCAACCCAAAGGGAATCAAAAGAATACTCGCCGCCAAGCTCAATGTTGTTTATCTGGTTATCGTCTTTGATGCCTTTGCTGATCATAGTCGTGGATTAATTGTGTCGGGATGCGAAACCGAGCCAAACAAATGCAGCTACTGGACTTTTATTGTAACAATGTGACATTAATTACATAATCCACCACACGTATTGCGACTTGCGTGACTAAGTATGCTGTTTCCTGCCGTTATTAGCTTTGAGCTTGCGTCATATCTGGATTGGAAAGGTCGGTCGACCTGATCACTTGTTCTGAGATCATGCCTCACTTTTCGTGAAATTCTTTCTTGCTAGAGAACGAACACTTTCAATTTCCGAAATTTTAATTTTTTGAAATTTCAGCAAGTAAGTTTTCGTCACTCAGCAAGCGAACAAGGAAAGCTAGCAGTAGAGCCCTCGTGCTGAAAGAGGGCCACACGATCGTATGCAAGCGATTTTTTTCAGCGAGCATTGAATTGTGTGAATATTTTCCGCTATTATTGAGCACGTGCATGTTCGTCCAATGTTTCCATAGTTTACATGTAGCTTTGTTCGATCTGTTTACGGTATGTAATATAACGCTGAATAGCTGTTATTGTTTCAACCTCCCAGGACCCTGTACTGCTATTTCTGAAAATACGGTAATCTTGTCAATTCGAATTCTGCCGTTCTACATCGACAATTCTCACAGTGTCTCTGTCAGTTTAAAGGAGAGTGATCTTCTATTTTGTCACATGATGAACAAATGCACTATCTTTGTTTCTGTTACGACTATATTTTGCAGAATGCTTATCTTTCTATGTCAAAATTGCTTTTATCTGCTGAATGGACGCAAAAGACTGAGAAAAGCGAAATTTTGCACGTAAGCTGACAAGGTATTTGCCGATTCCAATTAGAGTGTACTTCTGCTTCATGAGATGGAAAACAAAACGCAGAATAGCGAAATTTCAGTTAGTTCTGCATCGTACCTTGTTGACCAGAAGAAGTTCTGTACTTTAAAAAAACTTTCGTTCGCAGAAATGACTGTTGCATGCACAAATATGACCATTAGAAAAACGAGAGACGTTGCAGTTCATCTTTCCTAAACGAGTAAAACAAGATAAGGAAAGTGCCCGAAAAGAAAAGCAATTTATGAACTTTTGAATTTTTTAAAGGGTGCAGTACCACCTTCCCCTCTTGACCGCAGACCCCAGCCCTCTCAAAAAAACACAAAAACGTGATCATATTGCTGTTAAATGAGTGTCACAGCGATTGCATTCAATGTTGTTGAAAGTACCGTATACGTTCTAATAGACTCTGCGGAGTTTATTTGGTTCAGCGTATTATTTGAACGTGCACGGTAATCCTCAAAGACGCACGTAATGAAAGATTTAAGGGACAATTTTGTACCATGTGGGTGTTAACTTTGCGAGCTTTGTTTTGGGAAAATACGGATAAAGTTCATCAAATAATTAGATCTACAGCCGACAGCGACTAAAAAAGAGACTATGCGACTGTTGGCCTTCGGCGAAATATGAATTGTTCTTCAGCGTTTATGATTGCATGGAGAAGTAGAAAACGCTCTTCGCAATACCAATCAGAATCATATTTGATAAACTTCTCGATGGACAAAATCTTCCTCCGTTCCTCAACATTTTCAGTGCAGCCAAGTGCAAGTAAACAGATCTGACATGACTAGTTATGTTTGAATCGGATCTCGGCATGATCTCGGAACACGTGATACGGTCGACCGACCTTTCCGGTCCAGATATGACGCAAGCTGAAAGCTAATAACGTCAAAGAAAAACATACTTAATCCCCGCAAGCCGCAATAAGTGTGTTGGATTAGGTAATTAGTGTCACATTTGTCCAATATAAGTTCAGCAGATATATAGTTCGGCTCGGTTTCCTTTCATTTCATTTTCACAATTCACCAAACCAGTTCTGCCGCTTCCTCGTCGATAGGCTGAAAATATGAATAACTCGTCAAACGAAGAAACATACAGCGACCCAGACCCAACCTCTGCTTTGCTTTTGGGCATGTGGTATGCATTTATCGGACTTTTGGGAATTCCTCCAAATATTTTCATCTTCGTTTCGACCCTGCACAATAAGGAAATTCGAGCGATCCCTGCAAATACTTTTATCGCAAGTTTGGCGTTTGCCGATACGTTTTTATTGCTCTTTTTTGCTTTGCATTTGTTCTATGCTTTGTTTCCAAGCGATCACACATGCAAATTCTTGGGCAGTGGTTTGGCTCTTTTTGGTCTCGTTAATATTTGTATCCCACCATTGTTGGCAATTAATCGCTATGCGATTGTTTGTTCTCAGCGTGAAAGATTAGCAAAGTTTCTTCTCGTCGCTTTTTCAAAAAAAGGAATATATCTAATGAATGTGTTCCTTTGGATTTATCATATTCTTTTCAGTCTACCGTTTGCAATTTTTGATACTTTGGGTTTGTATTCATTGGGAGTTTGCGATATACTAAATTTGCAATCATTTCATAAACAGTACTTTATGCACATTTACTTTATTTGTGGCGTTTTGAGTTTGTATTTCGGTTCTTATACATTGTTGATTCTTTTCTACAGCAAAGTTGCGTCCTGGATCAAAACAATGTCAAGAAAACGAACGTTGACGAAACAAAATTGTGAAACTTTATCAGAAACAAAAGATGTAATGAGATTGACGAAATGGATTACTATCGCTCCTTTGATTGTTACATCACCGGGAATGATCGCTACAGTACTTTCAGAAATCAATCCTGATATGATTTCATTACGTTTCGCAAGAAGTTTATCATTCTCGTACGCATTATGTCCCTTTATCAATGCATTCCTGACAATATCATTTGCTCGACCATATCGCATAGCTTTGAAGAAGATATCCAAGAAAATTCGATTGACTTCAATCTTATTTTCGTGGACAATTGAGAGACGAGGGATTGGACCAGATGGCGATGCTGTTTCCGGTCTGAAAATGTAAGTGGCGCCTTTAAGAAGCGTTCGATTGCAAACTGTGCCATCTGTGAGTTCTCGTTTGGTGTAGTTTTGTACCAGATGCTAAAAACAAATAAATAATAAATATTGTACACCGTTCATTTTCCTACCTATCAAACGGAAATATTTGTAATGCAATGGACAATTACAATGACGCAAGCAACGATGCAGAACTAACAATAATTTCGTTTTTCTAATTTCGTTATTTTGTTTTTTTCCATATCATGAAGCAGAAGTACACTCTGATTGGAATCGGCAAATACCTTGTCAGCTTACGTACAAACTTTCGCTTTCCTGTCTTTTGCGTCCATTCTGCAGATAAAAGCAATTTTGACATAGAATGGTAAGCATTCTGCAAATACAGTCGTAACGAAAACAAAGATAGTGCATTTCGTTTTTCATATGATAAAACAGAAGATCACTCTCCTTAAAACTGACAGAGACACTGTAAGAATTGTTGATATAGAACGGCAGAATTCGGATTAACGAGATTACCGTATTTTCAGAAATAGCAGGACACGGTCCAGAGAGGTTGAAACAATGGCAGTACATTACGGTTGGAAAAATATTCGGCACAGTACAACGTCTGCAATGAAGAAGCAATTTTCTGCAGCACTGAATTGTCTGGCACACGTAAAGCATTCAAAAAGTTTTAGTTATTGTGTATGTCAATGTAGTATTCTCGCCGGGGTAGGTACGGTACTTCGTGTCGGAATTTTAGCGCCAAATCCAAAAATTTGAATTTTTTCGGCCTTCCGCCGAATGATAAAGGGGGACGCTTACCTGTTAGCGGCCGAGGGCCGTTCTGTCCATTGCTTGTCCAGTCCAACCGCGGAGGGGGGCGGGGTGCATGTAGCTAGCTACATAATGGGTCTGGCCAGGGGGAGGCCAATATGTAGCTAGGTCCCCCCCGGTTACAAGTATGAATTGCTCCCTAAAAAGGCAAATTTTTTGAATTTGCACTGGATAGGATGAGGTTTTTCAACCGGCGACCTTTTTTTTTTGGTCGAAAAGCGACAAGCACTGGATAGAATGGGAAAAAAAAATTAGCACCTCCCCTCCAGTCGTTTTGAGGTTAGGAGCCTCTGGTTAGGAACACCGAGCCGCCCACCTCTGGTTAGGAACAATTTGTAACGAAATTCCGCGTTTTGTCGGTACTGAAACAAACGAAATAAGTGAATGTTAAAAAATGTGGTTTTGTGTTTTGCTGCAGGATGGTCGGTGTGCGGAGGGCTATAATTAATGAATTTAAATCAAAATTGATATGTTCGATTTTATTCTAATAGTAAAAAATAATTTTATTCTAATAATAGAAAAATTTGAAATTTACACGTGATATTATGGACTTTTTTTGGTTTGAGGGATATCCGCCCCCAGCCGCCGGCCCGTGCCCATCTCTGTAGTACTACGACCAATTTTATTACTTTACAAGGAAACAAATCAACATTCTTGAAACATTGCCTGTTAGAATGAGGTCACATAGGGAGAACCGTACAATATCTCTCTACAATTGCAATGAGGTCTATATAATGAGGCAAAGTCATCGTTTAAATTTTTTTCAAAGCATAAGTTTGAGAAATTCGACGCTCTCCTACTTCCTTTCCTATCATTCCTGGCTACATGCCATTATTCAGGACAAATTTTTTTTGCACATTCGCACAGCACTGTCAATGTCGCATAGCCACATCAACGAAACTCGTTTTAGAAAAACTCACCTTATTATAGTTAGATTTTTTCGTTGCGACCACTAATCTCGCTTCATACATAAAGTCACTTTTGAAATTTTTTACTTCCATTCCGAGCGACTTAATCTTATTCGAATCGGAAGCATTAATAATCTTATCGGCAATTTTCCGTCATTAAAATATCCTGCAAGTAACAACGCTTTGCCAAGTAAATCAAGGAACGTACGCGAGGTAAAATAATTATTTTTACTGTCACATATGTTAAAAATTGCAGGCTTTGAATCGAGGGAGGTTGCAAGGGTCGAACCGGTTATACCCCCCCCAAGATCAGACCCTCATAATATCTTGTGTAAATTTTCGCAAAATAAAAATTTTCCGGACCAAAAAAAAAAGGTCTCAGGTTTTCAAACCTCAAGCAATAGAAGGAGCAGGGGGGGCCTGAGCTTAGTGTAACCAGTCCGTTCGATGATACACGCCAGTTCGTTTTTTCACTCGTTCTCCGCCA
>JAQGCX010001721.1:0-10269 GCA_034700205.1 Plectus parietinus
TACCCTGCAAGACAACGCTAGCTGAGATGTAAGAGCTACAAAGAGCACATTCAGACGGAGTCAGCCCCGTACTGACACCAGCACGCTACTGTATTCCGCGCGACCTGCTCATTAATTGACGCGCACTGCCAAAACTTGCTAATTAACTGATACGTGCGCGTGATTGACGCAAGGCGCGCGTATGATGTCAATTAATTAGCTTACCTTACCTTCGGCGGCCACTCCGACCCTCCCTGGCTACAACTATGCGGTAAACAGGTTTAATTATTCGGAACATCAAACATCACATAGTATATCTCTAATTTAAGTCATTTTCACTACAATAATAAGTGAAAGAACGGAAACGAAAACCTTTCTACACCGAACCGGAACCTACTATTTGTTCGAAATACAAAATGCAGTGAAACTTTATATTTTAATTTTATGTAGAGCGAAGTTCCATAACCGGCTCACTAACACCTTGATTTTTTTCTTTTGGTTTCATGGCTTTTGGATTTTTTCGCGGTTTGATGAGAAGCTGATAGACAGCAATAAGTAAGTCTTTCAGCAAAAAAATCCATTCGATCAGTAATATACAATCAATACTGAGCCACAATCCCAGTGTTCCGCCGAGAGACGCAGCGACATCGTAAAATCCGTTTCTTAATGTCTCTGTATGCTGAATATATTGAAATGATGGCACTCCAATTACTAATTCCGCTGCGCAACTAACATTTTCTGCCTCTAGTAAAGGTTCTATTCCATAATAAGATACATATCGTACAAGCTCGCAAAAAGGCCAACAATTATCCATGCAAGTTGATCCATTCACTGAATTAAAGTGTGGCATGCAGTATTTTAATTGCATCCATGTACAATTATTCCTGAAATCTTGAATTATTAAGAACGCATGAATTAATAAAGAATTGAAAAGATGCCGGATGTTCGCCTGTATTTACTATCAGGCGGATGATTAATCTGAAACTTCGGTCGAAAAGATTGGTGGTTGTTTAAGGGCTAAGAGCCCTAAAAATAACACTAAAATTTCAGAACAGTGGCAAATAAATACGGAAACCCCGCTCAAGCGCCCCTGGCCCCGCCGGAGGCGAAAATTTTGAGATATTGGATGCTTCTATTGCATTAAATGGCTCAAAATTGACCCCAGATGCAGTCGCCTTACAAGTATTTTGGTACAAAGAGTTGATAGGAAGAGAAGCGCATCAAGCAAGCAACGCAAGATAATTTCGAAGATTTAAAATTAAAAATTAAATTTAGATACTACATGTTTTTGCGCCGCAGGCAATTTTTTTAGATTTTCAGAACAGCAATGAAATCTAAAGTATTTTGTGCGCTAAACGTATAGAATTTGATGATCAGCGCCGCAGGCAAAAAATTGCACTCAGAGCGTCATCACTTAGCACTTGTCTAATTTGCTGTGAAGAATTTTAAGCTACAAACAAAAAGGTTTATTCCCTATTTGTTGGCAAAAGTAGACCAGCGCGCGAGACAGGATCCGTGGGTTGAAGGGGCTCCAAAGGCAGGAAGAGGCCAGAAGTGTCCCTTGTTACCTGCATGATTGCTCTCTGCCCTATGTTATGCTTAAAAAATCGTGGTGTTGATGAGCAAATCGGCCGCGGACGAGGTTCTGGACTCGTTGCTGTGCTAGTATGATCAAATACAGACGATATACAAAATCGGTTGAGTTCATTCGGTGACAGGTTATGCCAAAGGGAGGGGGCGCCGAAGGCGCCTAGATTTTTTTAAGGTAAGGGCCCCCTAACGCCTGCCCACACTGTCATGTCATGTACTATTTGGACTTTTCCCGTCCCGAATGCCTACTCCAGGAAACTATTTCTGAATTTATTTTATTTTTGACGTGTTGGCGGACTCGAGGGGGCCTCACCTATGATCCGCCCCTGGGTTGAGGGGTAAGGCAGTCTGTATTCTAAGGTTAAGTATATCCGACGCGTCAAATTATTTGTTAGTCAATGCTAGTGTAAGTGGTAGATATAATTTTCGTGTTAGAAATCCAGAAATTCAGCACAACTAGCTGTCTACGGATCCAAAAGTTGGTGGCCTTGTATGACCAAAATCGATAAATGATGGTTATACACACCTGAACCCTAAATTTTTGGAAATAACGATAATATTGTAAAACACATCTGCCACTCAAAAAGTGGCAAAAAAAGTGGCGCTTGGGGTTGAGTGAGCCAGTGTTTATTTTAACGTCAAGTATACCTAACGTGTCAGATTATTTGTTAGTCAGTGCTAGTCAGACATGGGCGTGGGGGTATGGGAGGGTATATACCTCCCCCCAAGGGCCTCCATACCTCCGGCCAAAACTGGTTGGGGGAGGGATATGGTCAAAAATTTCTGAGATTTTGGCGACCTCTTTTTTAAAAAAAAGGTCGCCAGGGCGAGGGAGGGGGGGTAGAAAAAAATTAGCAATACAAGGGTCCCCCCTACTATTGCTTTAGGTTTAAAAACCTGTGACCTTTTTTTTTTGGTCCGGAAAAAATTTTGCGTGCTCATGTTTGGTGCTGGTGTAAGTGGCAAATATAATTTTTCTCTAAACGTAAGTGTAAGTTGTAAAAATTCGTACAAGTTGAGTCAAAAAATTCGTGGCCTTGTGTGATCAAATTCGATAAATGATGGCAATAAAAACCCGAATCCAAAATTTTTGAAAAAGTACTTAAATATTGGTAAAACACACTTGTGCCCAAAAACGTGGCGAAAACGTTTTAACGTTAACTTTAACTTTTAAAATGCAAATCTTTCTTACGTGGATTGTACAGTACTCTCTGATCGTCTGGCCCCATGCGGAGTGCAACCACATTGCTGTTCGATGGCGCTAATTGCACAATCATTTTGGCACATTGCCTTTGTTGTCTTCTCTGAACAGCGTTGACTGCCATCTACCATAGGTAATATTTGAAGTACTTCTTGAACTTTGATTAGAACTTTGCTTGTTTGAGACATTTGTCCATAGATTAATGTTTCATCCAATATGTTTCCATTTATTTGGCCAGACATATCAAAAAATATAGTGGCTAAAGAATAATCTGAACAGTTTACACTGAACGGCAGAGGAGGCAAAGGTCGGATAATTTCGAAAACAAAAACAAAATATTCAAGCTTCGTCACGAGTGTGATTGATGCCGCTGGTATCTCATAGCAAATGTAGTCAGAAATAACAAATGTGACTCGTTGAAGTGGGATATTGTCAATGACTGACCCACTAGTGGCGTCTTTTTTTCGTATGTTAACCGAAAAAAGTTGCCGCAATTCTTGGGCGAATTTGTTTAATAGATCTTCATAAGTGGTATTCTGAAGCTCCAGATAAAGGGCGAGTATGTCGATAGCAGCTGATAGAGGTTTCTGTGGAGATTGTGATCCATATTTCCAAGCGAAAGTAACATCAATTTCTCTCATTAATTTGTATCCATCAACCATAACTAAATACTGGTGAACCGTATTTAGCAATGACATTGGCCAAACAAAATCGGGATGAAGTAAATATTGCTTTGTGAAATTGAGCTTGCTGAACTCTGATGAATCAATGTTCAGCTCGTCGAGTGCCATAAAATTGAATGGCACACAATATTTGGTTGTGGGAATTGTAATGTTCTGTTTAAACATTATTTTAGAATTTGAACTTATCGGATTGTTTTGTACTTGTTGAAAATAGCTGATGCACATATTCAGTGTAAATGCAGCAAATAGTACATGAACGACTGCCCAAAATAGCCGTTCAAAGAGTGACTTAATGACAAATAGCATTGACTTTCCAGCAATACGACTGCGAAAGGCTTGAAAAAGAAAATTGTTTTCGATATTCTTCCTCTCTCCTGATTCAGAATTGTTGATTGATTCTTCGTCTTTCATGCAGGCGCCACACAAGACCATCAGTGGTGCGAATATTAGGCCCACAAGAAAAGTCATATCCAACCCAAGATAGAATCCAAGTAACCCACCAGCAGCCGCGATAAAATCCGCCTGTGTCATGACATACTGTTCTGTCATGAGCGGATAGACAAAGGTGACTATGTTGAATTGCAATTTTTGTGAATTATATGCATAGTAATTGAATGCATCACGTTTCAAAGTCGCTGACTGAGAGTAAATTGCGCGTTTGCATGGAGGCAAGCATTCGTGAAAGCAAAAGTTTGTCTCATTTGCAGACGCAATAAAAGCCAAACAGGTACTGTAATTTTTCCAATCACATTGCAAAAACCTTGTCTCATTCCATGATGCCGTCGTTGTATTGGTCAATATGGTGCAGTAATTGCACTGCGTAGCTGCTTGATTTTGTTGACATTCTGCCAGACAGATAAGGGGTGACGCATAATCATTGGTGCAATTTTCCATGCTTTGTGTGATTCTTTCATAATCAAAATGCATAATGCACTTTTGTTCGAAAAGATTAAAGTCGAGATTCATCTTGTATTGAAAAGCAGCACTTGATTTAATTGCCCAAAAGTATTCTTCGCTCCATAAAGAGTGATAAACTGATATGAGACAGCGATCATCATGGTTCCGGAACTGGAAAGTGTCAATTGGGTAATGCAAACAAATTGAATCGACATCAGTGACGCCATAATTCAGAATTCCAACCGGTGTATGCTCTACACTTGATGTTGCATTGAATTCGAAGGTTGTGGAATCGGACGAACTCTCACAAAATACGGTAATGTTTCTGATCTTCGCAACTTCGATGGCAAATTTTTGTTTCAATTCTTCATCAGTAACTGACCACTTAAGCATGAGATTGCGGATATTATTCAACATGAGTGATTCTGACTCGTCAATTTCGAAATAGCTGCCATTGCCGCGCTGAATTCTACTAGTTGCGCGAATGTACAAGTATGCCATGAAGTTCAAAGTTTGTGACCATGAATTTTCAGCTTCAAGAAACGTTTCCTTGCTCCAGATAGTCTCATTCATATGCGACTCAAATTGCAGTTGATTAAATGCTGTTGATTCATTACCAGAAGCCGAAAAAAAACTACCATAATTTGTTGTTTTGTTCATCATTGGCCTTGTATTCGATAATGACACACATAATGCTGATGGAGGCAATGTCATTGGCATGTTCAACATGACGGTCACTATAGATGTAGTACTGCCATTTATATAAGTCGTGTAAAGCTGAGCGAACATTTGTATAGTTAATCCAGCGCCGATGAAAAACAGACTGAACCATATAATTTTGCTGACTATAAATTTTAAAATGTCTCGGTCTCCGACATTCCAGCGTCTCACTCTCATTTTCCATTCATTCGGAAGAAGTTTGAAAAAGAACCTTTTTCTGACTGTCAATGTTTCTTGAGTCAATTCTTCTATAGCAGTATTATTGGGTAGTTTCTTGTCAAGCACATACAAAACTGGAGTGCTTATAATCGCATAGCAAATGACTAGTATATCAAGTCCCAGCCAGAAACCCAATGCGCCCCCGACCATTCCGATAATTGTCTCAAGTGTCCAACAGTCGTACTCTGTAAATATTATATAGTCATTGTTGGATACTGTTATGTCAATTTCACAGAGAACAAAATGAGAGCAAAGTTCTCCCTGTCCACATTCAGTTACAATGGATATACCATCAGGATTTAGTAAATCATCAGTAGATTGTACATCATATTGCCAGCTCGAACATGAATCCAGACATCGTTGATTGCAATTAGCGTCTTTTGTGTCAATGAAATTCAACATGCATGTTTCATACCAGCCAATTGGACAATTCGCTCCATCATAGGATACAGTACTCGAACAGTTGCACAGGTATTCAATAGTTTTTTGACGACATTTTTTTTCACACATTTCTCGGGTTATGTCAGTTGAGCATTGTGGAGGACTGCCTTTAACGACTGGCATGGAAACATACTCGAAGGTTGGATTTAGTGTCAGTGTTGTTAACATACCATATGACGCGAGAAAAACGGATGTATCGAATTGAAATGAATTGCTGTAAGCTGGGATTGTTTTCCCACTTGTGTCAATTGTGACTTCACTTTCACTTGGGCAAATTGTGCATATTCGATAAAAAAATTCGTGATAAAAATTATGTTCTTGATGCAAACTCGAAATTGTCAGATTGCTTTGGTTACTCATAATTTTGATTTTGTCATTCATTGCCAGGAGAATTTTAGTAAGTCTCAACTTGTAACATGTTTGCTGTTGACTAGTGTAGACCAATTCATGAATAGTTTCAAGCTTATTCGTCGCATTAACTTCGATGCCAAGCGCATTCAAGTGAGTCACAGTAATCGGATACCATTCCAAAAATTTGTTTCCGAACACGTTCTTCAGTTGTCCAAGTGTCACATTCCATTCTTTAATTTTTGGAACCAGAAGTTCGCGTATTGCCTGAGAAACACCGCCCTGACTGTCGATATAGTCACTGAGCATACTGCTGCCGTATCCTTTGAGAGCTTCGGTGTCAAATATGATGTTCAAATAGCATCGCGCCAAAAAGATAATACTGAACGGCCAATTTGTTTCCTCCATTTTTTCCCATGATGTGTTGTTGCCGAAGAACCAACCAAGTTCATTCGAATAGTAATCGTAAATAGTTTGATTTGCTAGATAATATTCCATCAAGGATGGAAACTGGTCAACTGGAACACAAATCGTCACATCTGAAGGTGTTATTGTCTCATTGCGTATGTTTGTAATCATAAATGCCCTAGGATTTTGCTGAACTTGACGATGAAGATCGAGACAGGTGAGAAATGTAATAATAAATCCGGCAACATAAATCACTGCCCAAAAAAATTTTGCAATGAGATGCGGAACATTTTTCAATGTCAAATCAAAACGTTTGATGGATAATATTTTGACAATTTTTTTTGCATTTCTTTCTCCTTTCGTCTTCCGAATTTCAGTTTCAGTTGGATTGTTCTGCATCTTTAACAAGCCTTTTTAAATTCTGTAATTGTACCACGAAATAATTGCAAAATTAGCACGAATTTCGAATCAAAATCGAGATTGCAGGATCGTAGCGGCTCTTGTCCGTTGCTGTAATTCCAGTTGAAGAAAAACTGTCCTGCGTATGAGAGATTCAATGACTTACGGTAACTCGACTGAGCAAAGAGGATCGGATAGTGAACTAAAGGTAGTTTACGGATGGAGAAATGAGAGCGCAGGCGATTTCAAATTGAGAGTCATTATCAACCCAATTATTTTGTTTCACTCAAGAATTCAATGCAATGACGGGCAATCGCCCACTGGAAAGTCATCCATTGGAGAAATTTAACAAGCCGAAGATGTTACAAATATATCTTCAGATCGGTGTTCTTTGATCGATGTGAAAATTGCAAACTCACTGACTGTCATTTCACTTTAGTTGTATTTCTTCTCAAAACCTATATTCGAACTTTGTAAAATAGCAACGCACAACCCAATCTTTTGCCTGATAATAAACGATTACACAACCAAATTTACAAGCTCAGGTGAGCGTGGTACTACATGGCGCATGCCTCGGCGTTTAATTGTCGATCGTAACCCAGGGATAACCCTTGGATCGAAAAGCCGCGTTTACAATGCGCCCGCAAACCAGCAACCAGCAAACCCGCTAACCAGCAAACACCCTTTACAATGCGCCCGCAAACCAGCAACCAGCAAACCAGCAAAATATCTGGCGACAGACATTTTGCTGGTTTGCGGGCGCATCCCACCAGGGGATCATCCCGACCATGAATTTTACTGTAATTACCGTAATTTTATGCAAATTTAGGGGGCTTAACAAAATTTTGCCCATTTTGCCCACTTAGGTCAGGGTGACCACACCTATGGGTCTGACCTATGGGTTTGACCTTGCCCATGTCAGTGCACGCCTGTAAAGTGTTTTCTGTGGGATGAGGCACGAAAGACGATCAGCTGAGGTACATTAATATTGCGACACGGCTGCTTCGCTATTCTGCTAGGCCCTTGTCATTAGCGGCAGCTCACGGTTGAGCAAATTCTGACATGGCGCATCTAATCACTCTTGCCATCGTTTTCTTAGCCTCTAATTCTGTAATTATATTTCTTTTCTACAATGCCGTGCTTTAAAAGGTCGATTTGAGACAGAGATCGGAAGACACGTGGCGGCTCTTTTACAGCTGATACTGTAGTTGAACACAAATGTCGAACAAGAGGTATCCGAAGAAATACGGTAATAAAACTGAGCAAAGAGGCTGGGATGAGATAGACAAGAATTTGCAACAAAGGACGAATCACTTTCGCATGGAGAACGAAGTACGCAGGGGATTTCAAATCGAGCGTCATAATCTGTCCAATTATTTTGTTTTCCCCAAGAATTCAATGCAATGATGGCAATCGCGCACTGGAAAGTCATCCATCGGAGTAATTTAAGAAGCCGAAGATGTCATAAATATATCTTCAGATCGGTGTTCTTTGATCGATGTGATGCTACAATTCCGTGCTTTAAAAGACAGAGACAGAGATTTGAGACAGAGATCGGAAGACACGCGGCGGCTCTTTTACAGCTGATACTGTAGTTGAACACAAATGTCGAATATGAGGTATCCGAAGAAATACGGTAATAAGACTGAGCAAAGAGGCTAGGATGAGATGGACAAGAATTTGCAACAAAGACGGATAGTTTTCGCATGAAAGAGGAAGTGCGCAGACGATTTCAAATCGAGAGTCATTATCAACCCAATTATCTTGTTTTCCCCAAGAATCCAACGCAATGACGGCAATCGCCCACTGGAAAGTCATCAATTGGAGAAATTTAACAAGCCGAAGATGTCACATATCTTGTCATAAATAAGATGTGACAAATAAAACGACGAGTTAAACATGATGGAATTTAAAGATTGTGTCGCGCTACGCCCAACGTCTCGTTACGTCCAACGTAGCGTTCGTTACGCCCACACAGGCCTGGATTATCAAATGGAGGGCCGGGGCACGGGCCAAAAATGAGAAAGGGGACCCTTACCATTTTTCGGTCCTATCTTTTTGAAGGGCCGGGTCTGTAAATAGATAAGGGTCCCCCTTACCATTTACAGTAATTTTCAAAATGGGGCCGAGGGCCGTGGGGCACGTGCCCCAAGTGCCCCCACTATAATCCGGCCCTGGTCCCCTATGATTTATGGAATAGTTGACTGTAATTTTGACTCACCAAATACCACCGATAGAAGACCAATTATTCAGCGCGATCAGCTGTATTTTTCCGTGAACGTAATAATAACGGAAAGTATAGTTCAAAGCAAATGTCGTATAATTTGCCAAACAATGTGGCAACATGAAGAGAAGAAATGCCATATCGGCTAATGCCAACGCAGATAATAGGTAATTGGCACGATTTCTCATTCCTGGACTGAACAAAACAAACAGATCGACGACATTCCCCAAAATACCGATCAGGAATACCGGAGGAAAGAGATATTTCCACCAAAATGATTCCAGAGAGTCAGCGTTCATGAACGATATCCGCATCCAGTTGGTAGTAAAACATAAGCTCTCGTAATACTTGGACATTTTGACAGTTTCAGACAGTCAGCAATCGTTCGTGAATGATTTGAGCAGTCAGCTGTCCGAAAAATACACGTTTTGTGCCATCAGGATGGTTCTTCCTCAAGCACAAGACTGCTTAGTCCAGGATGTGGGAGTGGAATAATTTCCTGCAGAAAGGGATCTGACGATAAGTACGGACAGGAAAAGCAATATGACGAGGACAGCGCTGTTAGACTGGCATTCTAACCCCGTGAGACAACAACGATTTGTTCGTCTCGGAGGGAGGTACATGAAACCACTTTGGCAAATCTAATCAGGATCCCGACCCCTCAGATAGTTTAGACGAGTTGATTGGTAGATAAAAATGAGCCAATCAACAGCGCCCCGGGATACATTGGCCTTGCGTTCTTTGGCTTCTGCTGTGTGCTGATGATAATGGGACTGCAATTTTTACCTCTTCGCATCAGTGAGGTTAAATGATAACGCCCACTTATCTTACTAGAAATTTCGCGCTCTCACCGTTTTATTAACATTTTTCTTCGTTTGGTTTATGTTTACATTCCCTGAAAGATTTCTTTGCAGAAGGGTGTTGAATAGGTTGTTAAGCTCTCCAGAAATAGCGTTATTACATCAATCTCCACTAATTCGCGTAACAAGAAGAAACGGATATGAAGCATAGCTGTAGCCAGGGGAATCTAGCTACAGGTACCCTCCCCCCTGGCCAGCGCCAAACCCCCCCTAGGTCCGGCCACCCTCCCCCCAGCCTGACGACCGACGCACCGACGGCGGCCTCACGACGGTGTATTGGGTTGTCGTATAAGTTCGTGC
>JAQGCX010001722.1:0-10267 GCA_034700205.1 Plectus parietinus
TTTCCTGTTTTTGTCTCACAACGATATTGGCAGCCAAAATTCTTGCTATACGGTGCGTCCTTCAAAAGCAGTTAACCCTCGTAGAAATTACGAGTATATGTGATCCATTGTCATACCTTTGGCGATGTACCAAAAACGACAAGACGCAGAGTTGCCGAATTTATCCTCGGCAACAACGGTGACTTCGATGGGTCGGTCGATTGGAATGATGGAGCCGTTCGTCGGACTGTAAGTGATGGATTTGAGATCGGATGCGTCGACGACATTCACAGCCGGAAAACTGATTCGCGTCTGCGGCGAAGTGCTCGAAGAAACGTTGGCGTAAATTGCCGCCATTGGGCATTTGACGATCGGCGGCGTTGTGTCTGCAAGAGCTACAGTACAACAGATCGGCGTTAAATCAAATTGTCAGCACCTTGATAAATGATTGGCACACGGCAGACTGCCTCCAAGCCAGCTTCGTCACGGACTGTCCAATTCACTTCCTGCACAGCCTCATTAAATACGTAAGCTTCGCTGGTTAGATCGGAAAGCGTCGACCAAACGGTCAAGTTGTAGAAATTGTCTTCAACTGTCGGCCAAGAAATAACGACAGGCTCTGTGAATCCTTCCAAGTATTTAGAAACCGTAATGTTAGTTGGGCATTCGGAGAAAGTTGGCGGAATAATGTCTTGACATGTTGGAAGTGAACGGTCAAAGACCGATTCGCTCGTTGAGACCTTTCCAACTATGGCGACGGGTAGAAAATTACAGTAGTCGTCCTTGCAGCAAAGAGTGCAGTCTTGCGTCCCAGTGCGACAGGCGTTCCAGTCCGTGATCGCCACCACGCACTCGCTGGCTGCAGCGCAGCCTTTGTCAATCACCCACTCACCGTTCTCCAGATGAGAGACTGTCGTCCGACAAACTTCTTCAGCGTCGCAACTCCGAATCTGATCATTGTTGCCTGCACATTCCAGAACGGATGTCACGTTCGAACATTCGTAGCAAAGTGGACCTTAAATACGGTCAGTTACCGTATGTACACAAAATTTTATGTCTTACCTTGCTTTCTACACGTGTTTTGCTCGCGTACATAGCCCGGCTTGCATATACATGCAGATTGCAGTCCATCGGCGCTCGTGTTTTTCCATCGACCGTCAACCCCGCACTGTATCTTCGATATCACTGGGATTTCATAGGCTCCATTGACGCATTCAGCTCCGACAAAGCGGTTGCCCACGGCGGCGCTGGGTGCAGGTGTCGTTGGAAAGACTGTCAGATCGACGGTGAACTGCAAAACTTGTTGGTTGGCATACAGCGAAGGAGGTTGCGTGCTTTACCGTTGGACAAGCGACGCTTTTCACGTCGAGATCGACTATGGTTGTGCACGAACCGGTGTCTTGAAAAGCAAGGTAGAAGCCAATTTTCGTGACCGGCGTTGGCAATTCGAAGGATGCGAGATTTTGGTCGACAGGTAATTCTAATATCTGTTGGAAGTCGTTGACAGTCCACGCGGCCAACATTTCGTTTGTCTGCCACCACAACACCTTCACTCTCTGCACGCACGAATCATTCGGGCAGCCCTGAGTGACGTAGCTCAGCCTCACTCTGATCACACGATCTGAGATACCGTTCGACATTCGAATAAATGGAGATCGAATCCAACTGCAAGCGAAATTTTAGTTACAAATGGAAGCCAAACACTAACCTGTCAGTATTTTCATCGCCACCAGAGGGACAAACTCGAACAAGTGCTTTGTCGCTGGCCGGCGGTATAATCCACTGCAAATAAATGCAAATGTATAGTCGGAATTTTTCGAATTGTTAACCCGAAAGCGATCAAAAACCCCTCAATTGAATTTCGCACGCTGTCAAAATCTAGAATTTATTGTATTGAATATCATTACTTCGCATGATTTAAATCCATTTCTAATAAACGTTCCACAACGACATTTAGTTTCATTATTGCATATATAAAATTCTGGGTTACGGTGCTTTTTATAGTACGCTCTTTACCGTCAAAGAAATTATGAGTATACACAGAAAATTCAAGGCAATGATCTCACCCCAGCCTCTGAACTCGCGGAGTATGCCTGCCACTCACTTCGAAGCGCGGACACTGTCGAATCATAGTATACAGCTGCAGAAAAATTGACATTATTGAAAATGAACTAACTGTCCTTACTAGTATTGGGCAAGAGATTTTCAGGATTGATTCTTGTAGAGAGGTTCAATTTTCTGTTCGGCTTGACTGCGAGTTTTAGTGCCATCTTTTCCACAACATCACCTTGTGTTTTATCCCAAACTTTGCAGTAATAAGTATCGTTATCGGTCGGCTGCAATCGTTGCTCACTAATTTTACGATAATGCTGACATGAGGTACATACCCTGGCAGAATCGATTCGAATGTCCAGAATTCGTGTGTTTGTTTGAATGACGTCAATTTTACGACCGTCATTTTGCCGCAGAGGCAGCTCATTTGAGCCGCGAGCCCACATGATCTAAATCGATCGCATTCAAATATGGGTAAATGTCGGCAAAGTATACTCAGAATTTCTTCAACGGTTAACCGGAAATTGAATATTGTTTGAACAGAAACAAAGGATGTTCATGAGACATTTCAATTTTTCGATTGAGTATCATTTATTTATATGATAAATAACTATTTCCTGTTTTTGTCTCACAACGATATTGGCAGCCAAAATTCTTGCTGTACGGTGCGTCCTTCAAAAGCAGTTAACCGTCGAAGAAATTATGAGTATAGTAGCAGGCACTTACGTTGTAAAACTTTTGATCGCAACTGTCACGCATGACACACCATAAATCCACGGCGGTACCTTCCACTACGTTCGTGTTTGAGCTGATCATTTCAATGCACTTTTGGTGTCTTCCATCTTGTCGTTTCACACGTTTGTTCGTCGAACTGATCGGGGAGATTACGGCGCTGGTGACATTGAGTAATGTCACGTTAGACACCCCTACGCATAATGGCTCGTCCTGTGGATTCAGTTGCTTCATCTGATCGGTGATGTGATCATTGATGCGCAGTCTACATGCAGCAGTGGGCGTGGCGGCGGTGAACGCCACAAAGAACTGCAGTTCGTGATCGGTAGCAGCGCCGGAATTGTCGACCACCAGGTCAACGCCGCTGCAATCGGCGAACAATCGCAGCGTCGAACGCAGTTCGCGTGCGACGCGCGCTTGCAGGGCGCTTTTGCATGGCGCCGACGTCGGCACGCTCGTCTTAAACTTCACTTGCACTGCATCTGTGAAATTCGGTATGCGAACCACCGATTTCGCTTGCAATGGTGTCTGTGAATCCGCAGATGTGCACTTCAAAGGAGTTGTGTCTGAAGCCATCAATCGTGTCATTCAGGGAAACTCAGTGAAGATAAGAATTGTACCACTTAGCGCAAATCCTTTACCCAGGCACAGAAAAGAAATCTCTTCCCCGACATCAAATTGAGATTGACGTCGACTTGATGAACCCACTACTTCCATCGCGTGTGGTAAATCGATTTCGCATTCCATCGCTGAAGAATTACATTAAAACTTGTTAAAGTTTGCGAATATTTGCTCACCTTTGCAAGTAGGTACGGTATCAGACCACATTTGATCTGATTGGCATGATAATGAAAAGGAGCCAATCAGCTCGTAATTGGGCTTGCATGCCAACCATACAGTAGACCCGACTATGAACTCTGAATGCGAAGCGAATAAAGTACCGTCGGTTGGCGCTGAGATTTTTGGACAGCTAACGGCTGAAATAATAAACACATCAGGAGGACATATTTGTTTCTCGTGATTTTTTTCATACCAATGCATTTAGGTGTTTCATAACTGACCCATCGAGGTTCACTCTCAAATGGGTGCTGGAAACAAATCCGGCGGTTTGGTCCGACGAGCATGTAATTGGTGTCGCAAGCGTATTCAATGACGTCACCCGCAAAAAATGTAGTTTGATTTGTCGTCAAACGGCCATTGTAGAGCTTATCTCGGGGGTCGTCACATGATTGTTCTAAGAAGAAGCCAATGAGAGTTTCTCACACCTACTGTCCGCGCGCGGAAAATCAGTCGGGGTCCCATAATACCGTACCTACGATAGTACTATGCTTTGTGTTGCCTGATTAGTCCCGAAATCAATCAGTACCTATGTTTTATGTGTAGATACGGTATTTTGGGACCCCGACTATATCCAATTAGGTTCTTCGTTTTTGTTATGCATTCTTGGTGAGACCGGCTTAACTATAGGACTGATGACGTCATGCTCACAGTTACGCTGGCCTCACCAAGAATGCATAACAAAGACGAAGTAGGTAATTGGAACATCTAACAACATATGTACGATTTATTAGTCGTTCAATTTTCAGAACGACGGTCAATGTCTGTGTGATTTGGGCTTCACTGGTCCATTCTGCGATTCAATTATTGCTTGCGAGCACGGCAACATCACTGAGACAAACGACTGTCAATGCTCGGCCGGCTTTCGACCACCCAACTGCAGCATATGTGAAGTGGGACTCATTTATTCCACCGAAAATGACCAATGTTTCTCAGTGCTATCCGAAGATACAAATAGTACAAACAGATCATGGTTCAGTATGATCCCGTGGTGGTACTTTCTCATTGCTGCCCTGTGTGTTTTACTGCTGATAGTGCTGATTATAATAATCACAGTGTTGACCAACAAGTACACGAAGAAAAATTCTCGTGTGGGCAGTGCTGAGCCCGCGATTAATAGTGTCGGTAATGAACCACCTATATAACCGTAAAATTATATGTAGCAAATAAAACTGATCGACAGTTGAAATTTAATGACTCCTTGTTTTCGTTCTTGCGTTGGAATCATGCTTTTGTATCTGTTTGCGTTTTTCTGTGTTTTTATTTAAAACATTGCCTTCTACCTCAAGCTCATAACTGCTGATATAATGTCGTGTACAGAGAATGGATATTCATTCATGTTCATGTAGTTTATCACTTACTTTACTAGCTCGAATAGTGTCGCAGTTTGTAATCATGAAACTATTTCCGTGCTTAGTGTACTATTTTGTTTATAAAGTTTTCTCTAATTCCTGCTCATTTTCAAACGTTTCCATGCAATTAGTTTCCGTGATTACCATTGTACAGGCTGTGCCACAAGTTTGTTTTATTACTGGCATTAATTCGCGCAACACAATAATTCGTATGTGCAGTTCAATAAAGACATAACAACAAAATCACCAAAGAAGTACAGCCTGAAGGGAATGTTCACAAAGCTAACCAAAAATAACAGCAGAAAGACCGAAACAAGGCAAGGACGGCTGCTGACTGACCAAAACTGGAGATTTCCTCACCTGTCGACAAAGAATTCACCAGGACGGTCATGAATTTTGATGCCAATAAACGATCACAGAGAGGGGTGGGAAAACGCTTCAATCACTCAGTATTAGGGAAATTTAGTGCACAGCTTTCTGAGTCCATTTCAAATAATACGCGCTTAATACGCAGATACTCAGTGGCGCACATGTTGAATGCGAACTACTTGAAATGGATTCAGGAATCTGAGCACAAAATTATCTTAATAGAAGGAGAGAATGACCGTAATCAACAGTGCCAAAAGACTGAGATGGTGTGCGGACGATGAGTTGTCGTCGGTGCTGGCCGACGTTCGATTCCACTGGGATCGGTGGTTGAACGGTCCGGCGTTCTTGGCACTGGCGGCGGCAGAGACAGCGTTCTGCTCGATCTCGGCTTCCTGATTCGGTTCGTGTCCGAACGGTCGGTCGAGCGTCGTGCGCGGTGGTTGAGGCGAGGGACGTGTGACTTTCGGTTCTGGTTCAGGAACAGGAGAACGCGTGGTTACTTCTGGTTTCTCTTCGGACATGTCGAGCGACTCCGTGATATGATTCCGCGTTGGAGGACGAAGCTGCTCCGTGGGTGGTTGTGTCTCCCCTGGAGGCGTTTGAGTGATTCGTCCGTTCTGCTGCGGGGCAGGAACTTGCGATGACGGTCGAGGTGGCGGTGGCTGCTGCTGCTTTGGTGGCATCACTGGACCGCGACTGAAGCTCGTTTGCGCGAAAGTGCTCTCACTTTGTGGTGGCGAGGGTGGACGTAAAGGCGTCTGCTGCGTCACTCGCTGCGTGACCGGTCGCGTCCTGAGAATAATAGCATCATGAGCATCAATTAATTGCACGCATTTAGGTCCTTTACAGAGACGAAAAAATAATCAGTTTCAATTTGTGGTGCGCGCTTAAGTACAGTACTATAAAAAAAACTTTGCGTCGAGACCGGGTGGCATACAAATCGATAATCGCACCGCGCCTCGAGACAAAAGTGGCGCGAAATACGACTTGAATATTTCAGAGTATGTTGTCCCGTTGGTTTTTATCGGAATACCGAATCACTTATTAGAGCAAGAATGTGACAAACAATACGTTATCACCGTTTTATTAACAAATTAACAAAGTCAATGAGTTTCCACCGCAACATTTCCTTCGAACAGCACTATTTATCGTATTCCCACCAACTACCGTACTTCCGCCCTGAATCGTATTAAGTAAGACCCACCGAATCATGTTCGATACAGTATGCTTTCGACCCGGTCGGAGTTTGGAGCCGCGGATAGTACTGATGACTATGTACGTGAATTTTTTTTGGCAAATTGCCTTGTACTTAAGCGCGCGTCCAAAATTCAAACTAATTATTTTTTCGTCTCTGTGAAGGACCTGATTAGTTTTCAAGAGAAGAACAATTGCTACTCCGCGTAAACATTGACCATATTGGGAATGAATGCTGCACAAATTGGATTGTCTTTCGATCCGATTAACGAGAGCCCACGTGTGAAACAACAATATATTTTGCTATTGTGATGAGATCAATAGCTAATAATGAGGGAAGCAATACGTGAGGAATGTGAAAATTTTCAAGGCACTATGCTGAAATACATGCAAAAATATCACTACTCTGTCTAAAAAAAAGAATATAGAAGACAGGGACATCTAAATTCAACAGTTCTTTAAATGTAAGAACAAAAACTAAAACTCACTTGGTCACTGCCACCGGATACATGTGCTGCTGCTCTGTGAGGTTGTCCATGTTGCACAAGTCGCCTTGACAGACACAATACTGAACATATCCTTCGTAGGCCGAACCGCAACCGCTCATCACAATCTCGCTGTCAGGATAGTGATGCATATGCTCTTCCTTTGAAATGCAGCGTTTCTCAATGCTGTATTTGCCTGAAAAGTGTTGCGGTGCGATGAAATTATGAATTTGTCAATGCTTTGAAGTATTTTTCTGAAATCTGCACTCATAATTTCTACGAGAGTAAACCGGAATTTAATGTTGTTCAAACAGAAAGAATGATGTTCATCGGACAAAGCAATTTTCGCTGCTAAAATATCATTGTGTATCATTTATTCTAATGTAGGCGTTCGGGCAGTGATTATCGTGATTCGTATTGCGCGCCTTTACAGTATGTTTATTATAATGTTTCGTTGGGTATATCGTCATGTGTCATGAGGAAATGATTTCTCGTTTCGTATATAATGCCCAATTTATGTTGATTTGAATCAGTTGGATGTGGAGTAAATCGAGCGAGCGGTCGGATAAAGAGACTTCTTCCCAACTCACCACTAGACATCTTACAATAATAATAGAGAGCAGGAAAAAACCATATCTGTTAATTGTCATACAATGAAATTGGTTGCAAACGTTTTCAGTGTACGGTGTGTCTTCAAAATCCGGTAAGCTCTCGTAGAAATTACGAGTATAAATGAACAGTGTACTTTACCGTTGGAGAGTCTAGTCTGTCTTGTCAGACAGTACACTTCAGTGACATTTCCGTACTCGGCGCCACAGTCGTGCTCATTACTTCTCTCGCAATCCGTTGGCGAATTCAACTCGCTCTCTCCACACACGTAGCAACGCATGGAGCTCTAAAAATAGCAGCCGTGTGAAGCAGGAAATGAGGGCTGTCCTAATTAGTCAGTGGACGCACAATTAGGCCGGCGGTGCCAATCCGAATCGGCTGACCAGTAGGCCGACTTAGTCATCATCCCTGGAGGGGAGCTCCGTCATCGGCGATTTACTGCGCAATTTGCGGTGTAATCAGGGAAGTTAGAGCGGCGAAATTGATGCGCAAGAGTAGGGGTGGGGACTACATTTATGACAAGGAAGTGTTGAAATAGCATTGTCCGTGACATTATTAGATAGGAATGTCTACAAATTACGTAACCTTTTGGAGGGAGGGGGGTGAGAGGATCGGTTACTCATGACGTCATGGGGACGTCATCGTAACCAAATCAGTCAATAATTATATGCTAAAACGTTAGCGTAACTGAGAGGGAGGGGGGGGGGTAAAAAGAGACCAAAAATAAGGTTACGTAATTTGTAAACAGCCCCATAGATTAGATATAAATATTAGATCAGGAAAGGGGTTATTAGATTTTTTAGGCTGACAAATGAATTTCCTTCAATCAAGTTGAAGACGGAAGTGAACTGATGTGTGTAATTAGCGGACGTACAATGCCGCCGGCGGTGCGGTCGACCTCGACGTAGTCGTCGTCGACGGGAGGAAAGTTGGCGGCGCCCATCTGCTCGGTGATCGACGGTTCATTGCACATGTTCGCGGCGCAGGCGCAGTAGTTGACGCGACCCGTGTCCAGGGACGCGCAGCCGTCCAACACCGCGTCCTTCCCGAACTGCTGCACCAACAGAGCGTCGGTCACGCACAGTTTTTCTACCGCGCTCTTTCCTGAAACCCGCACAGTCATCCGTCTGGTTTTTTTTTTGCGATTCCCATGTAATGGTAAATTGAAGTACAGTCTGATTCACGGCGGACGGAAAAGTACTGTAACTAACACTAAACGTACGTTAAGGTGAGGCTATACTTCGAATAATACGCGTTATATAACACGTGTTATGCACCAGAAATCCCCGCATGGGTCCCACACTCAGAGCTCGTTCTCGGTCAAAACTAAATCGTTTGAGCTGAACCTAAACTTTTTGAATAGGGAATGATACCAGCTACAACATATTTAAAAAGGACAAGAATTCGTACAACTGTTTGCGGGAATTCTAAAGTTTACTTCAAGAATACGAGTTTTTTCACTCGTGTTCTTGAAGTAAACTCTCAAATTCCCGCCAAGAGTTGTATGAATTCTTGGGATTTTTTAATATGCTGTAGCTAGTATCATTTTCTATTCAAAGAGTCTCGGTTCAGCTCAAACGGCTAAGTTTTGGCCGAGAACGAGCTCTCAGTGTGGGACCCCTGAGGGGATTTCTGGTGCATAACACGTATTATATAACACGTGTTATTCGAAGTATACGGGCACCTTAATGCAAGATGCCGCTCATTTAGCGCAAAACCAAAAAGACACGCTATGACGCGATCTGAAGCTTTCTCTGGCATGAAACCATAAAATTGTGTCATTTGATAAGTCAGTTAACGCTGAGAATACAAGACCCACTTTTATAACAATCGTAATCGATAGATTCTCCCAAGTGGCGCGGCAGTGGCAGAGACGCGGGCGTTTCGCACTCGTCCTGTGGCAAGTCGAGGAACTTCCACTCGACGAACGTCTTGATGTTGTTGTAATCGCGATCGAGCAGTGGAGAGTCATCGACTAGTCGCAGCGTCTGAACGCGCATCGCCACTCGTGCGCCATCATCCTCCTCCGCTTCAGCCTGCAATAGGTTACACTGTGAGCAGGAAGCTCAAATGTTGGCGCACATCTGCCTGCTCACTGGTATCGCGCTTGCTTGATGATGGCTGGTTCCGATCCCCGCCATCCGAGGAGTCGCCTTCGTTACTACTCATGCTCTGCGATTCGCTCGCTAAAATGCAACGGAAATATACTCGTACTTTCTTTCAGAGTTAACCGGAATTCAATGTTGTTCGAACAGAAAATTGATGTTCATGGGACAAAGCAGTTTTTGCTGCGTAAATATTACTGAGTATCAGCTATTATTATGATAGAAAGCAGGAAGTAATCGTTTCTGGTAATAGTTACACAACCACACAACGAAATTGGTCGCAAACATTCTCGGTGTCTTCAAAATCTGGTTAACTCGCGTAGAAATTACGAGTATAAGAATAATTTTGACGTTGATTATGTATCTCCTGTTCATTTATTGCGTTGCAATTTTGCGAGAAACCGAAGAAATAAGTTGAATGCAAAATTAGAATCCCAACAAGAACTCGAAATGCGATCTATCAGGTACATACCTGTAACGCTGGTCCGAGATCAGGTACATGAAGGAGGGGGGGGGTCGCCGGGGTACGGTACTTCGTGTCGAGATTTTGGCG
>JAQGCX010001723.1:0-10265 GCA_034700205.1 Plectus parietinus
TAAGCACCCGCTAATTACTGGGGATATCATGTTAATGAACCCCTAATCAGCATGCTGAACGCGAGGGTTTGGGGGGGCTTCTATTAGGATAAATAGGGTAGGATAGTTTTATTCTCACCGTTGAGGAGGTGGTCGCCGGTGTTGTGGTTCCTCCAGTGAGATCTTCCCCAGGAATAGTCGCAAAACAAGTCTCCGATGCCGGCAGAAAAAGCAGCTGACACATCCGGCAAGCCAAGTATAATAACAGAGACTTCTTCCTCATTTTTGACCGATGAAGTTCTTGCGAGCGCTTCCGCCCGTTTGCCAGTCGACAGTGGATCACCTGTATTCGTTGTCACCAATTATTGAGTCGTTGCCGAAGATAAACGTCTGATGAATCGAGGTCACCACCAGATAGGTCGAGCGAGTGTTTTTCCTTTAATCTTATTACCCGCGATCTGTCTATTTTCATTAGGCCACTATTGGTGACAAGTACAGGTTGAAAACAAATATGATGTCCGAAATAGTCCAACTATTGGAAGTGGGCAACTGTAGTTTAGCTAACGAGCCGCAGAAGTTTAATGCTAAAAATGTAACAATATTTGAGAGAGCACTATTTGGGGAAAGACTAGTAACCCTCACCACCCCCCCATTGCAAATTTATTTACGGACTTGTATAGAACTAAAATACATATTTGCATTTGTTTCATTCCAGCCCTTTCATTAACTGTGCATTAAACGCACAAAAGGTTCTAAATTGTAAACTGGCGACTAAATCTGGTCTTTAATATGTGCATTCATTCAAGTATTGCGAAACCAGTGCTGTTCTGTCCTGTTTCGACATGCTTTCAATTGCTTTTAAAATTCTCGTTGTAGCACGTTTTTCTTTGTTTGCCTTTCGTTTTGCTGCCGTCATTGCGTCTACAGCAGAGCAGACTGAAAAGAAAACGCATGACGGGAAGAATGAGCTGACTTGTCTCCGTCAATATTGACAAGTGTTCGTCAGTGCGCAATAGTCTAACTTGCGCGACAAGCGCAAAGAGCGCGTTGCTACCTACCTCTGTCGCCCATTTACGGCGCACAGAAAGGTGACTCAGTCGGTTGCCATCGACTGGCGCGAGGCGGCGTAGGCATCGGCCACTCGTCTCGATTGCGATAAACCGTCGCTCGATAGTGGTACAGACGCGCACGTCGAAGGGGGAAAGTCGCTGCGCTGAACCGGTCGGTTCGCAATTTTACGCGTGCACATCCGCGCGGCGCTCACGCCCGACGCTGACGGTCGGTTTCGTCAGCGGCGGTGTCTTTCGTTCTCTCGTTCGGCAGCAACCAGCGCTCGTGGCCCCCACCTTTATCTCCGCACCGTCGTGCTCCCGTGTGCGTAGCGAGATCGTTCAAGAAGAGAAGAGAGACAGAGAGTAAGAGAAGGAAAACACGCCACGAGACCCGTCGATTTCTCGCGTTCATGTCTGTTTGTTTAGTTCCTCTATGCGCGCGGTAGGCAGCCGGGTGATGCGATCCAACTGTCCGTGAGTCGTCGCAGGCACATCGTACCACGCCCCCTCAGGGGTCTGCTGATTCAGCAAATCGCCGCCACCAGAAAGACCAGTTCGACGGCTTCTGTCCGCGGGTGGTCGGGGACGGCAGACGGTGCCGCCCAATTCCTTCGGCACATATAAGTGAGCGCTCGCGTGTGGCTTTGTCCAATTCGTGCGCATACGGCTGAGCAGAACCGTTGCTGTGTCAGTGGCGAAATATCTCCACGAGACGACTTTGTCTATACTGAGTGATAGTCGGATAATTATGGTGGCCGAGAGTTTAGAAACGATGTCGGCTCCAGTGAAGAGCGAAAGCGAGGAGCCAAAAGTGCGGATGCGCAACAGCAAGCCGCAGTCGCCGCTGGCCGGCCCTGCCCCAGTCAACGGGAAGAATGGGACCAATGGCGCCCCTGTGAACGGCACCAATGGGACCGATGGCGCCCCTGTGAACGGAACAAATGGTACCGATGACGCTGAGGTGAAACCTGAAGTGAATGGGACGGTCGCAGCTAAGCTCACGCCCTCTCAAGTCAATGCCAATGCAGCAGCAGCTCTGTCGAGAAGCATGGCCGTGCTTCAAGAAGTCCCACCTGAGATGGAAGAAAGCTCCGAAGGTCAGTTTTACCACTAAGTTTTTCAGTTTTTTCATCACAATTTACCATCCAATATTTTATCATCCTTTCCCATTTTCCACCAACGAATATTGACAAATTCTGTCATTTTCGCTCAGTGACAGCTGCTATAAATTTGGGGCCTTTGTCGCTCTCTGATTTGTCAGTGCCGCTTTGAATTGAAAGTCGCAAATACGCTTATGTAATTGAAAAATCTTTTCACTCTCTTTATTTTGCTTCCCTTCCCATTCACATGAATGAGAAACAGAAACACCAGACTGTACCCATTCATTCAAATCACGTTTGTTGAAGACTTAGCTGTAATATCCCGTTTTGAGTATACTTTACGTCAAGCAAACTGAACGTTTACCACTTCTGTCAAGGCCGTAAATTAACGCTACCGGTTTGGAGTTTCGACAAGTCCCCCAATCTGACGAAGTTATCTTAACATGGGAACTGCACAATCAATCATTAAAATCTTGTTCCATTCTTACGTCCCTCTCTATTTTGCTTCGAAACGGCCGTGTTCGCAAGTGGTTTTTCGACATGACTAACTTTGGGAGAAAAGCGTCCATGTTTGACTAAAAACGTTTATGTGATCTTTAAGTGAGTCCTGAAATTCTTCGTGCGTCTCTAATATAATAATGTCCAGGAATAGCGGGCGATTTTCAAACTCGAATTCTCATTGATTGATGTGTGGTCAAAGACGAAACTTCTTTTTGAGTTTTGACGCGAAAAAGTTTAAAAATCAATATTTTTACAGAAATCCGCAAGCTAGACTCGCAGCTGGGCCATTTGAACGACTATGTCGACAAAATGGAAGTACGCATTCGTGAACATAACGAAAAACTCCAGGAGACGCTCAATCAACAAAAAGAGGAGCGCGAAAAGCGCAGACGATCGTTTCAGCAGGTTCGTCTTCGATTTCCTTTATTTCGGCGAGCGATTTATCATTTTCTCGACAAAGGGTCGCTCTATTTGTACAGATTCCCCATTCCAATACAACTCTATCTTATTCTGCATCTGTCATAAACCTAGATTGGTTCTGACTTATGCAAATCGTTACTGTGTTCCGAAACTGTACGGGCTGCGCGGTCTATTTCCTTCTGCGCTCTGCCATTTCTTGGGCGTTTTTCGGCAGATGTGTCCTTCACAAGCAATTACCCGTCTTACGGCCATGATTCATCGGCGCTGGCGTCTTTGTAACGCCCCGTTCCTCCGCGCCCGTTACACTGTTCCACGGTCAGATACAGAACCTGCCGTCATATCGCTGTTCCTGTCTTAGAATGCGATCGACCTTGCTCAGAAATACGAAGAGAGACGCACCCAAAAGTTAGTAGTAACGAGATCCGGACCATTTCAAAAAGCAGACCACTTTTTAACCTAAAACATAGTTGTGAACACGAGAACTTGCTAAAAAGGCAGTTTTATGATAGTACATACAGACACTGTGCAACGTACAGTAGGTTAATCTAATGTGGGCAGGTTTTTTGAGGAATCAATGTGCTTTGGAAATATTTCTGCGCCAGTCAATTTGAGCGATTTGTGAGCGGATGAATCTAAAATACGCGTTTTACTCTTCTAAATTAACATTCTGGTTTTCTCAATTCGCCTTAGGCGACTTCGGCCCTCCCGTGGCTTTTTTGAGGTCTGTCAAAATGACAACAGACTGTCTGAGCTCAATAGAGTCCGTATGCTTTTTTCCTTTTGGAAGGGCCTTGTGTGCAGCCAACATTGCCCAGCGGGGTGCCGGCCGATGGCTGGCTGCCTATGGCCTTTGTCAGTCGCCTACAGTCTCCTGCCTCGCCACCTTTTCATCGGACGGCCTAAAACCCTGTCAGCAAAATGTAGGTTGCTGCTGAGCGCGGCTCAGCCCACCAGTTTTGTTGGCGGACTCGTCTCTTGCGGTCTCGGTCTCTTCACGTTCGACGCCTCGTTGCAATTGCGATGCGTCGCAGACAGGACATGCATCAACTATTTTCTTCTTCGGAATCAATTCAATTGATTTGATCGTTCACGCGTTCATTCATACTGCGTTTGACGCACCATGCGTTCTTTTGTGTGCAGAAAAAGTAGTCATTGCCTCCAACACACACGAGTCATCTCTTTCGCCCTATCTGGAACAATTCAAAGAATGCACGATAGCAGTATTTTGATAGATTTGTCTTGAATTTGCGCAGAGACCTTTTTGGGATTTGCCTCGGGGACTTAACTGTATTGTTAGGGGTAATTTATCGCTCGATTGATTTCCCACAGCTGCGCAGACGGTCTTAGATTTTTTATTCGCCCGCGTGCGATTTATTTACTTCAGGCCAGAACAAACAATTGCATTAACTCGGGAGTATTAGGAGTGGATGGAAAATATAAAGAAAGGCGGTATTTCACGCCAGTGGTAATCGCGGCGCGTTGAGCTGAGTGCGCAGTACACAACAGATTTTTTCGGCAAAAAAAAACGCCGAAACGCTCGCAGTCGAGCGGTTTTCTAGGGCGGTGTATTTTTCATCATACTGCCGAGATCGCTTGGGTTGGCTGCAATCGCACACGATTCAAGGGTGGACCATCTCAATTGATCTCATTTCGCTGCGTCTCACGATGAAAGGGGGGTTTATGTCCTCGTACAGGTACTGAGGTTCCTCAGAAATGATCTCATTGTGTTGCGTCTGACGATGGAAGAGGAGTTTATGCTCTGCTACAGTACTGAGGTTTCTCAGAAATATGTCCTTCGGCGCACAAATGCAGCGCTATTAGGTGAGCAATCGTTGTAGGACGCAGACACATGGTCAAGCATAGCCCATCTTGATGAGCCTGGCTGTGCGCCAAATCAAATTCGAATCTGTAAGAGACCTAATTACCCGCGGAAGAACCGAGAATCTCGTGCAATAAACTGATACCGTCTGTGCAATTTTGTGCCGCAGGCTTCGAATATGCAACCTTGGGCTTATTCGTGAGCAAACTCAGTTCGTCTGCGGCCCACGCGCTCTTTGTTAAAACGGACGTAGACTCGGTTGACGTTGCGGAGATCGCCTCCCCTAAGTCGAACGACAAACACGGTGTCCGCCGTTCGAGGAATGCTTGCCCAGACCCAGCTGAACCGCTGGACCTGCCTCGAAGATGACTGCGCAACATCGCGCGTTTCAGAGGACAAACCGAGGGGGCGGGGACGAGTCTCGCTGGAAAAAAGGGTCGGTATATCAAGCGGGACCGATTCGCAGGACACTTTTTTGTGTGTCAGAGAGTCCTCGAATGAATAGAGCGACCTACTTTGCATCGAGATGTTGACAAAGTGAGTAATAGAGCTGGAAGTAGAATTTCACAAGTGCATGTGTGGGTTTATCCTGTCGTTTGTAATTCTCCTCATTTTTCAAATGAAGGGTTCGTAAGTTGACTTTGAAAGTGACTCAAAGTCGACAGTTTTCGCCTACTTTTCTGTTTGAACAGTATGTTCAATTCAGTTCGGAGTGCACTAAAGAAACAAATTGAACCTTTCTATTCGCCAGACAAAGGAATCTCCAGTTGTATGAAAGCAATGCATGACGAAAGATCAGTTTTTGCTGTTCTCCAATTCTGCAACACCCTAGATTTTTGAACCGGATGCGTCTACATTGCTTGGATGAATATGACAGGTGTTAGATTAGTTTTTCCACCTCAATAATTCCTCAGCAAGCCGGAAAGATTCCGAGAAAACGATGACAACTTTTTCATGAAATGTATGGAGCGCCGTTAGTTTAATTGACCAGTGTGTGATTGTTCATCCGAGGCAGACAAAGGGCGCGGCTCGAGCGCATTTTACGCGAAGGTGGGGCGCGGAGTACCTGAGAATTTACGAGCCGAGTCAACAAGTTATTCTTCTTCTCTCTTGACGGTTTATGGGCGGCGGCCGAGGGAGGAGGGGGCAAAGAGATTCCTTCGCGAAGTCTCCGCATAGAGCGCTGAGTCACCAAGTGTTCGCGCCCGCGCTGTGCGAGAAGAAAGAGACCTTGATTCTTTCCGTCGCGCGCACAAGTGGTTCGGGTCGAGTGTTTTTCCGCAACAAAGATTTCAGATGCGTCTCGTTAATCGAAACTCAAGGACAGGTCGATTGACGAGCGTGTCGTTTCGTTTCGCGTCAGAGATGAGACATTAAAGGGAGCGGAGAAATCGTAGAACACATCTCAGTATTAACATCAAACTGTCGCCGCCTTCTGACACTAATTCTAGTCGACGTGAGCTTCAGGCTGCGGCGGAACTGAGAACTAAGAAAAGTCTGAAAGAGAGGCGGTCGACTTTTTGAACGACAGTTATCCTTATTCCTCGATTTTTTCTTGAAGTTCCCATTTTACTGCTGAATTTGTCTGTCTGTCTGTCTGCCTATATCCGTAGTATGTCTGCGATGAAGTCGAAGGCTTCGAGGAAGGGGGGGGGATCGAGAAGAGAAAAGTGTATATTACTCAGTAGGTGGGAAGATAAGAACTCAGACTGATTTCACATTTCAGCATATAATGCAATTATTTGTCTATCAGTACGTTGATTATGAGTCATATCCATTTTCATCCTGAGATTCCAACCCTGAACCCTGTCAAAACTTAAATGAAATACGTTGACCGCTCTATAATATCATTTCCCATCGTGAGGCTGATTTATTGCACTGGAAAATGAGAGTTGCAATAATGTATTTTCCGTTTCCCGTTCAATGCCATGCGTAATTGTTATGCAAAGGCATTGACATTGGTGCGCGCCGTTGAACGCGTCTTCAATGTCTGAGACGTTCGATGCGACATGGGAAACGGCGACTGTCCGCCCCGTCCAAGACCGTTCCAGGCACGCGCTATTGCGCCTTCAAATTCAATGATCATATGGGCAATGTTTTCTCAGTCCGCCGCCGCACGCTCAGTCATTCGCTGGCGTACCGTTAGTCATTCGAGCACGTGAGGGCGACGGCCGCATTCTTCTCCATTCGTTTTTCCAATGTCTGGCTCTGGTCTGCCTTCGTACATTTACCATTTTGCACCGCTCTGTGCAGGGGTGGTGGACGCAGGGATACAGCACAATAGTGAACGTTAATCACATATAGGGGTTGGGAAACAAATCGTACCACACAATTATTGGATGGATGATAAATCATAGGTATTTCTTATCCCTGTCTTAACGGCTTAGATCTCTAATATTCGATTCGCTTTTTACAATAGTTTTATTCTGAATCAGCTGAAGACTGATCCGGTTTTCTTAATGGACAGTAAAGTAAATAAGGTAATAAAATGGGTGTGAAAAGCTAGTTTGAAATGCGCAAAACAGAAGGGAGCGAGAAAACACATTTTCGTATTTTTTTTTGCAAAGCCCCCAGGCGAGTGTAGTTGCGGCGCGATCACTGGAGGCGTGATGCCTAAAATTAAATCTACCGAAGGGAGGAGGCACGCATGACACAACAAAAATGTCAGGTTCGGCGAAAATGTCTTGATCAGCAAAATATTTGTGTTTTACGTCACGCGACTTACTCAGACATTCCGAATGCTTGACTAATGAAACGAGACAGACAGAGCAAAAAAGCGAACTTTGAAATTCTCAACAAATACGTCACAATACTATTCTTGTTCGTTTCATCAATGCTGGGGTGAACTTTGCAACCAAGAGGGGTGAAATGAACCAATGAACTTGCAACTAATGCAACCAACTGCAACCAAATTTGACCTCTGAAAATACCTTACCTATTCTTCTGTTATTAGAAAAATTTATTGCGTAGATTCCTTAATCCATTTCAAGTAGCTTGCGTTCAACGCAAGCGCCACTGAATATCCATATGTTGAGTGCAAATCCCTTAAAATAGATTCAGGAATCTATGTACTTTATTTTTCCATTACTTGATTATGTTGCTGTTATACTGAATAATAGTATCACACTTTATCATTTTTAAATTAACGTTCAATTGTCATTTCAGCGTCTTGCTGCAAATCAGCAAGAAGATATGGACTTCCAGACTCAGATGCAATCGATACTAACCAGAGTGGATACAGCTCGCAATCGGCAGTCAATCTACGAGATTATCAGTACGATGGAGGTGCCTAAAGTCAACGAAAATGGCGCAGCCGGCGACAGCAAGTGAACTAATTTCACACGCTCTTCGATTTGTTTTTGATGTCCTCTCGCCCCTTTAATTCATCATCGCATGTAATCATGTGCATGTAAAAGCAGGCAAACAAAGTGAGCCCTTTTGCACTCTCAGAATCTACCGTAAACTTAACTGAACAAAACTATGACAGTTAAGTTTATGCATTCGTCCCTTTGTATAGCAGGGTGATGCGCCTTAAAACTTACGGTAGATTAAGTGAGTATGCGAAAAGATAACACTATAGTATCTTTGTTCATTGTAAATTTGATACGTTTATTCGAACTTCTGCAACCAAGATCAATGACACTTTCGATTCGTCAATAAAATAGACAAGAAAGTACAGAATATATTTTGCCTGCTTTCACAACCGTACTTAATGGCGAACGATCAAGACTTTTCTCCGCCTCTGATATTGTTTTTAGCTGTCACGTTTCATTTGCATTCGGATTTCGCGTGCTTCCGTTTGTCACTGTCACTGTCGGCAAATCGAATTCCATTGAATTACATGACCCTATTTTTGCTCGTTTCCCTTCATCATATCATGTCTGATTGACAATGACATTCTTCCTATCCGTTAAAATTCCGTTTCTTCTGCGAACATTCTTGACTATGGTTGTTGTGTTCAAGAAAAGCAATGGTGGATACCGTAGCGAACTGTTTATTTACAAAACAGTTAAAAACCAAACAGTTGGAGTCTTGTAATTGAAAGATATTACTACTTCAGTATTTGCTATCACAGTTTTACTCGGCTATAACGAAATTACGAAACAGTTGATGAGAAAATGCCTTTGATCTATGATTTGAAGGGGCCTTTGTCTTCCTCGTGAGAAAGAGAGAAACTGATAAGAGTGTTGTCTTTGATCGTGTGCTGTCAACAAAGCGAGTTCTAGTACTGTAATTTTTTAATTTGCCGCGCTGATCGATAAGATTCCTTGTTTTTTGGCGCACCAGAAGACATTCGATTCTTTCATTGCAACAGCATTTCTTTTTTGGTGGACTATGCACTTGAATTGAGCAGCATTGCATGCGAGCTCGGAGTTTGGTATCAATTCTTCGCTAATTGTATTATTTTTTCCGCCTATACTGCTCGACCACTTTTTTCGTTGTACTGTATGTTTTGCTTCACTTTGATTGATTGTGTGGTCATGTGGGTAAAATTTACCAGTAGAAAAACAAGTGTACTAATCACATGCACAGAAATTTAAAATTGGCGTGATGCAAATAAAAACTGGAACCAAAAGATGTCTTGGTATCAGAGTTTGATGTTGTGATTCTTCAAAGATAAGACCGATGCTGCGGCCAGATTGCTTTCCGGTTTTTCGCCAACATGACCAGGTATTTGCAAATTCGAATTCTGAAGCGTGTTCGCAGCAGAAATTGAATTTGAAATTGAAAATCCACCGGTAACCGACATTAACTGAAATATGGCATCCCTAAGTAAACATGTGCTGAAGCCTGAAGCCACAATTCTGTTTTAATTTCATTTATTTACAACATATTGTTCATTTCTGTCAGTTTTTTATTGACAAACGAGAAATATATACAACAATCAATCAAACTTTACTTAATCAGTAATGACCATGAGTGATCAGAACGCTGTAATGATAACTTATTACCAGTATCTAAGGCAGGACAAACATGAGTATGACACAGTGAAATTCAGTCAAACTTGGTTATCTGTACACCCTCGGGAGCCAGTGAAAGTTTGTTTGTTTGTTTGTTTGTTTATCGCCAGGAAGTGTGCAGGAATCCGGTGTCCGCCTCAGTTGGGGCCCCACATGTGCAGGTATGCGGGGTCCCTACAAAAAAGGATTCCGGTCAAAAGATCCATGGAGTTAAAAGGTCCATAGAGTCAATAGCGGCTAATTAGACTGACAGGCCGTCAACTAATCATGCTAATTAGGTCACCAATTAAAATGGAGCGTGCCAAAACGTCCTCAGATTTCACATTCAAATGCTCTCATTAATGCGCAGTTATGTCTTTTCTCCGAATACTTCTGAACGTCTGAACGGCCGCCACCCATCGCTCGCCGAACTCATCGGACTGTTAAAAATCAC
>JAQGCX010001724.1:0-10263 GCA_034700205.1 Plectus parietinus
CTTTTTACACTAGAATCCATCATTTCCAAAAGTATTTCAATTGGAAACTTTTTTGTTATGGACTGATTTATGTACAGTGACAACCAGAGGTAGACAGCGTGAATGGCACATAAAAATGCTGTAATCGATTCCCTGCTTCAAAATTCTAATCTAAAGTTAAAATTTGCCGCAAAAACTTTTTGATTACGGTTTGTTAATCCTCCCCCCTCGCTTTTTGGTTTCCCTTATGTTAACCCCCCCCCCCCAACTTTTCGACCCGACCTCACCTCTGAACCTAACGTGGATATTGAAATATATAAGCATAAGTGCTTATATTAGAATAAATACGGTTATTTCTTCACTTGTATGCCCTATAATTTGCGTTTTCCAGCAAAAACTAACAAAAATTTGAATTTTCCCGCAAAATTTGAAAAGTGACAATAACTACAGTATCCAAAAATTGGTTACTGTAGGTAGTTAGTGCCATCGCAAGATATCGCGAGAACCAGACACTTCTCGCGCTCGGTACTGTATATGATGCTGCTGATGCTGGCTCTCAATACTCAATTAACATCTGTCAGCGTCATTGCGTTAGGCAGAATGTCAATATTTTTCAGAGTTTTAATCGCAAATGCCCGATCGCGAGTTGTTGTTCTTAGCCGTCAATTCGATAATACGGACGTAAGCACTGTCTGAAACCGAAAAACAAATCTACAAATTAATTAATTTTGTACCTGCCTAGCAGCTGATTTGTTAGCAGCCATTAAGCGCAGACGTGTGAAATGATAAAACTCCCCATCGCGTTTTCACTATGCTTTATTAAAATTTGTCAGTTGGTTCAAGAAGGCCGAAGTGTGCAGTGATGTTCGTCTTTCGTCCCATCCTCAACACATCCGCCGAGTACGCTAACTTTCACTTTCCCGCACAACACCAAGCTACGTTTCCTTACATCATTGATATGAGTTTGGTCATTTTCTCTGGTGGAATTTTGGCAAATATTTTTGTTCTCTACCTGTCTTTCTTCAGTCCATTAGTCACCGGAAATTTCAAGTATTTTATGGCGAATCTTGCCTTGTGCGACTTGGGCTTAAACTTGTCAGTGTGTTTCGAAGCCTGTTCCCAAATGTACCACGACTATATGAATGTGCCGTTCACTGCGACAACCTGTTACGCCAGAGGTGTCTTTCCCTTCGTGTTCGCTGCGTGTGCAATGTGTTTTGCGCTGCCGTTCACAATCGCTACGTCGTGATCGTGATGAGACGCGCAGATTGGTTTACCAAACAACGTGTGCTAATTCTTTGTGTCATCTCGTATTTGCCGCTCGCTTGGCCGCTGGTAGATTTCTTATTCGCTCCTTACGTAACCAACTTCCTGGACTGCGATTTCATCCTCTATACGCCTTACATGATCGAGGCAAGTGATATTCTTTAGCATAAAACTCGCGTCAACCAACAACGTGAGTGTCATAAATTGCCATAAATTATGTCATAAATTGTCATAAATTATGTCATAAATTGTCATAAATTATGTCATAAATTATGTTACCAAATCAACCATGTGCTACAGATAATTTATGACATTTTTGGCCCCAAATTTTTGTTTCGAAAATGTTCTTATCCACCCGTAAGCAGTGAACTGATAATTACAATAGAATTGCAGATGTTCCTTTTCGAGTTTTTTCTCTTTGGCATGCCACTGCTGGGCTTTTGCTCTCTGCGTGTCTACCAACTGCTCTCACAACATGTCAGTGTTGTGTCAGCAAAACTGAATAAGACACCGGAACAAATTCGCAATGAAAAATCCATTCTCAAAGCGATCGTCATACAAGCACTGATACCTGTGATTTGCACTCTGCCGATGGTTTTTGTTCTTGTCATGGTAATATTGCAAGGCTGGGATTCGACCGTACTCAACCTGACTCTCTTTCGCTATGGTGAAAACCAAGAGTACCGATACACGTCGACTCAGCTGTGCTTCTTTGTCGCGGTGACATTTCCGATACTCGATCCCTTCATCACTTTGCATGTTGTCAAAAGTTACCGTAAGGCCGCGAATCAGTTTTTGGCGAAATTCAAAATTTACAGAAAACTTACTGCTATCAGTTCAGAAGAGACAGTGACTGATACTGTACCTGTGCGTTCACGCTTGCGGCCTAGAGTAGCACCATCCATACCCATGGAAGCGTAAACAGGCGCTGTTTTCGCCACAATGTGGCGAACACAGTTTTTCAAAAAGACCGGGAAGGGGGATTTCTCCCCATTCCTCTACCTGGCATCGCCTCTGAGCCTTAGCCTAAGCCAAACATCTATTGATATATTACCATTGTTGTGTGTGTGTGTTCACCGATTCGTTATATATATTCGTCTCCGCACTGCTTCTACTGGCAATAAATTGATGCACAAAACAAACCAACTAACAGATATGCAATGAAACACAAGCATTGTTCATCAATCTTCGGCTTTTGTCGGATTACCACCCCCAAACCACCAAAAAAGGGTGTATCCCCCCTTGCTGAAAACGTTCCTATTGAAACCTCAGTCGCCGACCCTTCCGCCAAATTGTTTCTGCTGAGACAAACCCGCGACAAAATGTACCGAATTAAAAGTGAAGTGATGAGCGGAACACAGCTTGAGCACTGTAATTCGTATGATGACAATACACGACATAAAGAAAATGAGACTTGTGACATTACGGTTGGTTTTATAGTTCATTTGTGCGTCACAGTTCCAAGAAAACTATGAGGATTTGAAGATTTTAATCTTTGTGGATTTTTGTGACTTTTTTTGTGACGTCTTGTGACGATTCGACCGCCTGCACAACCGCCTGCGCCATCACAAGAGTTCGTAAAGACTTTCGAATAACAAAACTGAATCGTTCCGCAAACGAACCTCGTGTTTATGACAGAACATTTCAGTGCTACAGTCAACACTCCGCTTCGCACTATTGTTCGGAGGCCTTGACGAGGTCAAAGCTCCCAATCATGGCATTGCATCAAGAAGTTATTTCTAATGTCACGAACAATTGCCGTTACCACCCCCTCTGCTTCTGATGCATCAATACTAGAAGTACATCATGCACCAATGTAGCGCGCGCTTAGCATGCGCGTGCTTGCGATCTTTGCAGTATGGCAGTGTTGAACTAAGAGAATTTGCATCGAATTCGCCAGAAAATTTTTCTTTTAGCACAATCTGCCGCCATCCTGCAAATATCTTCCGTGCAAAAAATAAAAAATTGTTAAACGGCACGTTACTAAAAGACTGACTACCTGCGAAATTGGGCTATGCGGAGCAAAAAGGTATTGGAGCTGTAGGGAATCGAACCCCAGACCTCGCGCATGCGAAGCGCGCGCTCTACCCCTGAGCTACAGCCCCAGTTATAATTCGTTAGGGACATACTATTGACCTACTTTCTTCCTAGTAAAAGCTAGTAAAAGCTTAGGCAGCTGTGCACCTAAGCTATATTCTGGGATTGGAATGGATCGGGGATTTGGCGTTTTTAGTTTGTTTTTCCGAATTTAGTACTTGCTCGATTGATTCCGCGCTCGTGCCATAATGGTGCTCCTACTATTTCCTGACTGATTCGTATTGACAATCGGTACCCGTCAGTGTGTCAGTGTGTGGGATGTCCATGCACCGGTCTCCTTTTTCCAAATCTCCGCCAAAACTGAACCGTTTGAGCTGAGTCCGGTTGCGTGTTCGAAAGAGAATGATTTATTTCCCTTACAATCTATTAAGAAAATACGTCATTCTGTTTGGCCATTGGCGAGAACCAGATCGAAATAGTAGGAGCACCATTTTCTGCAAAATCGAGTTTCTCAGTATTCTTCAATATCTCGAAAAAACGCGTGAAACCTAACTTCGACTAGTGCAAAAAATGTTCCCATAATCATCCCGAGTAAGTGGAAATTTAATTCAGTGAAACAAATTGCTGTTTGGCCGTGATGCATTGCAAATTGTGCTGACCCTGCAATTTGCACGCGTGCGCATCTCTTGTGTGCATTTTGATTCGTTCTGGCGAAACGCTCATTTTGAAAAACGCTCATTTGGACGCTCATTTGAAAACAGACATGTTTTCCGAATCAGTTTTTATGCTGATCACGGAAAAAATATCAAAATTTTGAAAATCTCGTTCCTAATCAGCATAAAAAATTTAGTCGAAAAACGTGTCTGTTTTCAAATTTTGTTAATTTTCGATAATGGACCGAAATTTCACTATGGAGCAAAACATTGAAAATTTTGCAAAAAAACCTAAACTCATCAGCAATGCACGAAAAGCAATGTTTTTGTCTTGAGAACATGAAACATCACCGCAAGAGCAAAATGGTAGTGTTTTGAGACCGTTTTCCTCACTTCAATTTATGCAATTTAGCGCTTTGACCCAGTCAATTTTAACGATCTCAGGAAGGAAGCATCGATTTGGGAAAACTTTTTCTTCAGAATGTTCGCAATAAGAGCCTTTAAGGTGTTCAAAAAAACCTTATTTTACCCATATCTTTTGAACCAAACCATATTTTTAAATTTGGAGGCCAGATTCGTGATCAGCAACAAAAACTACCCTACATATGTCAGTTTCAGCAAAATCCAATACAAAAATGGCAAACTGTCAGAAATAAGTTGACCAAAATGAATAATTGGTTGAAAACAAAAAATCACAGAAAATTGTCCAACAAGTTTCCAAAACTCTTACTAAGTGAAAATGCGTACAATGCAACCCTCTTTGCAATGCATTATGAAAACCTGAAAATACGTTACTCACAATATGTATCAATCGAAAAAAACTACGGAAAGTGCAAAAAAAGTGTACTTTTTGGCAGTTTTTTGGCCAAAAAGGTACCAAGTCACGACTGTCGCAGACCAATTTTTTTACTGTTGATAAAGCATAATATTAGCTACTTTCTCATTAAATTTCATCGAATTCGGACGCGACACTTTTTAGGCCCACGCGTAAGAAAAACCGAAAATGACTATTTTTTGAAAATTCCCTGTACTTCTCCAGTTTTATATGGGAAACTGAAAATTGCACTGAAGGTGTCCACACACCTGAATATTATGTGGTAAAAATTTCAGTGGGATCGGAGTTGGTTAAGGTATGTTTTCAACTATCCGCGCATTCATATCTGAAAAAAATTCAAAAAAGTACCCTTCGCGCCATAATTTTTTTCTCCGCTTGAGAGTTAGCTCCATACCTTAGCCTAGCGGCATTCAATTCTTCTAATGAAGGGCTATTTATGGTAATTTTTTCAAATTTTTCTGTTTACCGCCCAGGCCGAATGTACTGCGGATTTCGGTGGATTGTCTCATATTTGTATGTTTTCTGGAGAAAATGGTTTCCTTGGATCCTTTAGCCATAGAAAGCGAGTGACATCACGATCAGCTGGGTTTAAGCCGATTTGAAGGAAAGCTTTTTCTATGTCTGCTGTAATTGCTATTGGTGCTCTCCAGAATCGCATGAGAAGACCACCCAAATCGGGTAATCTCACTGGACCCCGATATAAGCAGTCATTCAGACTATTTGCACCTTTTTTCTCCTTTGCTGATGCATCATAGACTATTTGCATTTTTGTAGTCATTTTCAAAGGGGTGATGACAGGGCGATGAGGAAGGTAATGTTGAATTGGTCCCACCTCTGACTTCTCATTGACTATTTCCACAATTTCTTTTTTCAGTTGGTCTTGTATTATTTCCTCATATTTTGTGAGTAGTTCCATGTCCATATGCAACCGGGTCATTAGTGACTTAAGTCGATTGTAGCACAACCAGTAGTTATTTGGTAACTCTGGTGTTTCTGACCTCCATGGCCACTTGACTTCGTAGTGGCCATTTTTCCATTTGATCTCTTTATTGAATTGTTGAAGAGCTCTGTCATCATCAGTTGTTTCTGGTGAGTCATGTATTCCGATAGATTCTAAATTCCAGAAGCTCTCTATCTTCAGAGCTTCTAGTGCCCTCTTGTCTTGGTAGTTGTTTTGGACAGAGTAGCACTTTGAGTCTTCTGCTGCTTCTTCTGCAGATTTATGTCTTCCACCTAGCAGCCATCCCACTTCTGAAGGGATGAGATACAATCCTGATGGACAGTGTATTGCTGCTTTGGCACCCAGGAACTCCCAGAAGTAATCTGAACCAATTAGGATATCTGGTTCTACTACTTTTTGCTGGACTGGGAGATCCTTTCTCATTTCATAGGTGGTGATCTTCTTAATAGTGTGCCAGTCTTCTTTCTTGATTGGAAGTTGTTGAATCTTTCCAGTCAGCATTGGCAATATGTTGACTTGAATTGACTTGACTGTGCCATCTTTTAAGGTGATACCAATTTGTGTTACAGATGTCTTCATGCATTGTGGTCTCTTTGATGCAAAGGTATAAATGGAGAGTCTCCTCTTCTCCAGTGGCCAGTTTCAACTTATTGGCCAGGTCTTTGGTGATGAATGATCTTTCACTTCCACTGTCAAAAAGTAGATATGCTTCTAGAGCCTTTTCTTGGTTTTTATCACAGACCAAGGCCTTTGCTGTCAGTAATGATACATTTCTTTTTGCTTTCTTCTCCAAAGAGGGATTTTGAGTTGGTGTAAATGAAGTCATGACCACATTCTCTTCTGGCTCTTTTTGTTCTTCCTCTACAGGTTCAAGTACCTCTACCATGGCATGAGCTCTTGTTGTGTTGCTCAGTTGAGCACCCTTTGTATTTTGGTTTCGTATTGCTTTTGCTGGTGTGGTACTAGATGCAGTTGAGTTGGGAACTCTTGCATTTTGGCGTGAGCATAGAGCTCTATTGTGGTTGCCATGACAATAGAAACATGCTAATGAAACCCAACAGTCATGGAGACTATGACCTGGTCGAAGACATTGGGAACACAATTCTAACTCTTTCGCCTTCTCTTGACGCGATGCGATTGTGCGAAATTTCATGCATTGGTCATTGAAATGAATTTCACCACAAAACGCGCATGGACGCAGTCTTCCATTTTTCATCATAGCATTGTCACTTCCCTTCCAATTTGTAGCTAGAGCCGCAAATGCTTCTGTAGATGCATGAATTTGTGGCTTTGTCTTGAATGGTCTCTTGTTCATGTGACTAGGTGGGGTTTGTCCTGTTGCCCATGTATTCTGTACAATTTGTAGCACTTCTTCTTTGATACGGACCAATGAATCCAGCTGCTCTCTCAGTTGCTCAATCTCCCATGGCTCATCAGGTGATTTGGTTTTTCCTAGCTCCATCAAAATACCAGGTGGCAGTTTTTCTTGGATCATTAGTAGAAGGGTAGGCTGGTTCAGGTTCTCTCCTAATGCTTTCAGTTGTCGACACACTCTATCTATTCCTTCAAGTGTGATTCGCAAATCTTCTGTCTTCCCTGATGAAATGGGTAGTTTACGGAGTTGTGTATATAGAGCCCTCTTAATGATATTGACATTGCCAAATCTCTGTTTTAGAATGGCAATGGCTTCCTGATAATTTGCATTGGTCACAGCAATTCCCTCAATTGCTGAGTAGGCTCTCCCTTTTAAAGTACTGAGTAAATAATTAAATTTCTGGACTTGCGGAATTTCTTGATTGTGAACTGCTGCATCGTAGGCGTCCCAGTACTCGGTCCATTTTTCTGGATCTCCATGATAGGTTGGCAGTTGTAGTTTTGGTAGGTGAATCTGTTTTGGTGTCACTGGTGGTCCACTTGAACTGGTGGTGGATGGTCTCTCTGCTGGGTTAGATGGTGTTGGTGGTTTCAGTTGTTCTTGCATGTCTTCAATTTTCCATAAGGTTGACTCTAGGTCATCAACTGCCTCAATTCCTTTCTCCATGGTTCCCAGAAATTCTTCTGATCTTTCTAGGTAGAGTGTTTCTTCTGCTTCTAACTCCTCGCCAGAGAGAGTTTGGATGTATTCTCCCCACTGGTCATTCTTGGTGTCTAGGAGTTCAGCTGCTTTTCTGATTCGACTTATCTGATATTGAACATCTTGTTTGATTTCATTCAATTTTCCTGTAGTTTCTTCATTGGATAATGTGGGATCAATTGCTAGATCAAATTCGGGCAATTGATCCACATATTCCTCAAGTCTTTTCTTGGTTAGTCCAATCACTGACCGAATGTGACCAGACATCTTCACTGGATGACCTTTTCAACTGAAGCAAATGTTGTCTTTGGGTACTGCTGCTCCCTTGTGCTTGGAATAGCCGTTGCTAGCTGATTATCTTCAGCGAAGTGATCCTTCTGCTGCCTTTTCTCTTGACAGCCTTTGTTGATGCACTACTTCTCAACGTTACATACTTTTGAAGTTGATGTCCTTGCTTGATCGCTGTAGATTTTGTTCCACAGCTGAAGCGACTTTTCTGCTTTTAGTCGTCCCCTTCAGTGCTATCTGACTGCAATCAGAATAGCCGATTTCTTTTGCAGTCCTTTTCTGTAGACCGCTTTCTTTCTTTCAGACGATATGCTGCAGGCGCGATCCAACAGCCATCTATTTCTTCAATGCTATCTGACCGCAATCAGAGTAGCCGATTTCTTTTGCAGCGCAGTACTGTAGCCAAATATTTCGCCGGAATTCGAACTTTCCCGGCCGATGCACCAATTTTGTCGCTGCGCTTTTCGACAAAGTTGTTTCTTTGTTGTTTTGGTGGTTCAGTGATTCCTTTTTTTGACTGTCTGAGTCGTCGATACAAACTTTTATTCGCACACAGACAGGACGGCACACATTACACTAGCATTCAAAGCTATCGTATCGGTAATGAGGCCCCGCGAAGACGGATCCTTGGGCTATATAGTCCGTTCGCGTGGGGGCGGAGATTCTATTCTAAGGTCCTAACATCGTTCCTCCTCTCAATCTACGTGCATACCAGCGTAGAATTAGCGGGCGGTCATCAGTTATATCACACACCCGCCGAGGAACTTCGCGCAAACAACTGACCGATCGCGAGACGCTAATTAGTCAGCCGCCCGATGCGCTACGCAAAAACTCATCAATCGGCGCGCCGTTAACAGACCGGCGCGATCGTATATAGGCGGTATACACGAGCGTACGAAGTAACTACTAATACACACCGTACTTCAGTTAAGCACGTTAAGTCTACATAAATAAAGATCGCGTCTTCTATATAGTTCGCGACATCAGGTAAGACATGTTTGCTCAAAATTCCGTTGAACGTTGTACAGTAGGGCGTGCAAAATCGACCAAAAAATTCACAGTACGCTTATCACACAGCGTCAACTTAAGCACATTTTCTGATCGTGACGGAGATAATTTCGCCTCCCACCATCCCGCACCAGTGATCTTTCGTTTCGAATGTTTGTATTTAAACAGAGGCTGATGCAGAGATGGCAATGGAAAGCAGATTCACAAGTCTCATCTGTCTTGTTGTGTTGGACGAGAAACGATTTTGGACTTTGAGAAGGGTCTTTAACCATGCTGTGCTCAACTGTAATGGCTGTTGTCATCGTTTTGGCAGCGTTTGCAGCCGCGGATGCGAAAAATATGTAAGCGCGTAATATGATTGATCAGTTTAATTCACTGCAGCTGCACTGATTTTCAATGTAATTATTTGTTAGTGTTGCAAGCAGTGATGTTCAGGACCGGGCTAATTTTTAGAAAAAATTATCGAATGTTACACTTCAAAATGATCAATATGTAGAACAATTTGTTTGACGGGATAGAGTATTCAGAAAGAAAATTACATAACCGGAACAAATTTCTTGGTCCCATGAGTTCACAATTATTCAATAGTTAATGTATAAATGATCCGTCATTTTCTTGCAGAATTCGCGAATAACGTGGCGGTAGCAGTTACACCAAACCAATCCGGAAAACGATATTGAATTCTCCGATCGACACACTTCTTCTCGATTGTGCTCGGGTTTCTTCTTCTAATGTTTGTTTACCTTTACAAAAGTTTTCTATAAACATTGATCGAAGAGAAAAATCTACCATTAAAAAGGAGAGACAAAGGAGGGAACTGACTATTTAGCCGCTATATATACGGTATTTTTTCTAATACATGGACAGTCTCTCTTATAAGGACAGTCTTCAAAATAAGTCCCCCAAAAAAGCTGAAAAAGGGCAACCAAACAGCAGTGATCCGGCCCTGAGATCAGCAAAAATTTGTTGATCCGACCTACAGAAACTTTACATGCAACCGACCAACACCCGCAGAGCAGAAGACTTATCAAGCGAAGTTCAGAAGTTCAGCCTTAGTAATATTTTAATATAGCCCCAGTCCCAACATGGTTGTTAGGCTCGAGGCCAGCCCGGCCTCAAGCCCCGTCATTTTTGGCCAGAACCGCGTGATTTTTGGCCAGTC
>JAQGCX010001725.1:0-10260 GCA_034700205.1 Plectus parietinus
CCAACACGTCCGACTGTGAGCCAGAAGGTCGCTGGTTCGAGTCACCACGAGGGCACTGATTTTTGCATACCCCCCCATACCCCCACGCCCATGTCTGCCCCCCCTCCTGGTCGCCAGCATGTAGCTGATCTCGGACCAGCGTTACAGGTATGGACGAGACGTTGGGCAGTTTATTCGTTCCAGACAAAGACTGCGAGAAAATGGAACCGTTTAACAGTCGTATCATAGCGATAAAGATTCGCGACAGAAAACAGCATCAATCGAAAACACAAAAAAACGTTGAACGCAACCATTTTTGAGCCAATTCCAGCAGCGAAAAATGTATGTTTCATTTGCACATAAAATAAGTAATATCGCAGAGCGCGCGCGCTCCGCACTCGTTTGTTGTCGCTTAATGGTTGAGGAAAGAGATGAGGAAGATGGAAAACGGGAGATTTTCCCTGGCTCGACGGTGGAAACGCACGCAATCGAATGCGTGGCGAACGAAAACGAGTCATATAAACCAGTGGTCACTGGAGACTGGCGCGCGGCGATTGACGAAATAGAGAATGTAACGAATAAAGAGATGCATGGCTAAGGAGACGGATATTGATCGCCGTCGTCGACGCTCAACAACAGTGTCGCGATCGGCATACCGAGTAGGAGTTGGCCGCTTTGGTTCGAAAACGTAGCACGGCCAGCATCACATGAAGCATCGACGATGAGGGAAGGAACACAACATCATCACCGTACTCAGCACCAGTGTTGTCTTTTGCTAAGACAGTAAGTCGGTAATTAGCCAATACAATAGGAACACAATAGGTCATTGGCTAATTACCGGCTTCTACCAAGTCTGTAGCGAATCCAGGTCAATGGAAGAACAATATGTCATCGGCTAATTAACGACTACGACAAAGTCTTACCGTGGGTAATTAGTCGATGAGATATTGTATTGGTATTGTATTGGCTAATTATGGACTTGGTTGACTGACTTATCAAAAGACATCACTGCCAGCGACACACTCAACGGGCTGTACTGAACTGTGGACAGAGGACGCGGAAAGGAAGATCATGTGAATGAGATGACGGGCGAAAGCACACGCGGACATGAACGGCGGCAGCGGACACCACCAGCGAACTGGCGGGCGGGCGAGCACAAATCGATAGCATCAAGACTTGCTGGGCGACGAAAAGTTCACAGTAGCCGTGGTCGTCGAACGTTTGATCGTCGCGACCACGGCCGGTTGTCGGGCCGGCGGCGGCACCGAAGACGGCCGACCGCCGTTGTCTTCCATCAAGAGCATCGAGGGACTCTTCGACGGGACGTTGCTGCGGAAGTCGCCGGGAGCGTTCGAGTTGCCGCCAGGCCGGTAGAAGGCGACGATGGCGACGATTCCTTTCGAGCTCTGCCAACACCGTGCCACGCCCAACTCTTCTGTTTCTCGCCAGACAATTTGCGTAAAGTGCTGGCAGTCTGAAATATTGGAAGCGGCTAGTGTTCGTCTCTGTGTCAACAGTGCGAGAGAGACAGATGTACGTACTGGTCTGCCATTTCGGAGTGTCGAAACTGAAGCAGTCGGATTCTCGCGCCCACAAATCCACTACCTCTAGCCCGGACGGCAGATGGTTCTGATCGGCTGTCATCGATATTCGAATGTTCTCACCAATCCCTTCAACAGCAGACTGTAGCAATGAGACACGACAGCACGAAAACATGATTGTATGAGCGCGATGGGCGTACGAAACGCATTAATCATCGCCCCATTGAGTGTCATGACGACAGGGACCTGCTAGTACGTCGACGAACGGCCGTCGATCATTTACCTGCTAACTCGGGGTATAATATCCGTCCTGTCATCGACAGTTTCTCCGCCCAAGTATGGGCCAAGTCGGCGAGCTCCTGGGACCAAATGAGCGGGTTGCAGCCGTATTTTTGTCGGAGCGCGTTGTGCGCGTCAAGGCACTCTCTTTGAAAGTTGACGTCGCCTGAACATAGGAGGATAATAGCGCGGCATTACACGGGGGGACGCACCGAACACAGTGAACTTGGGCCTGTGCTTGACGTACTTGACCTCGGTGATAGTCTTCATCATGTGCTGGTCGAGCGCCGTGTCGAACTTACGATCCTCGCTCTTGCACGACGACGACGGCGCGCCCGTCATGCTCTCGCAGTCGTCGAGCGTGCAGAACGGTCTGAAAGTGAAGCGTCGATTTGCGATTGTCGACTCTGCGGTCGAGACGACGGCTAATTTGCGCGCCAGGTGCCGTCGTCAGACTCGGAGGCCATCAATCACCGTCGGTCGTCATCGACGCCAGACGCAGACGGTCGCGTCCGGCAGCAAACGCCATCCTCCATCTTGCGGTGGGAGCGTGGGGTGCAGCGTGGTCGGCAGAATAACGGTGAGGAAATGGAACGTACCGCGAAGTAGTCGATGTGGCGGTGTCGTCTGTAGGCGCATCGCCGTTGCTGGTGGGCCGATCGGGATCGTGATGCGTAGGCGGTCGCGCTTTGCGATGCTTCTTGCGCGCTAGCTGCATTAGCTTCTTCATCGCGTCGTCGGTCCTCGCGGACGAAAGCGCTGCGCCGACTGCAGAACGTTGACGACGACGGCGGGACCCTGGCCGACGCGCTGGACGGGGCCGTGAGGGAATTCAAACCGGCCGTCGGCGCATCGTTAACCGTCGGCGGATAGGGCTGCTGCCTGCTGGAATGAGCGGCGTCGATGGGCGCAGCTGGGTGAAATCCTAGCCACCGCTTAACAAGGTGATCGACATGGCGCGCGCACAATGCCGCCGCAATCGCGTCTAATCGAGCGCCGTCATCGATCGCCTACACTTCTCCGTCGCGCGCCACTTGCCACATGTAGTAGCCGTCGGCAGCGCCCGTTTGTCGGGGCGTGGATTAAAAGGCGCCCAGAAGACAGCGGAGCGGACGGCCGAGCAAGCCAGGCAAGGCGGCGGCAATGCTCGGCGTGGCGGCGCGACCGAGGAGCGGCGGCGGCAGTGGCGGGTCGACCGGCGGGCGAGGCTGTTGGCGCGCGGCGTTGGGCCGACCAAAGAACTAAATGATTGTTCGAATCGATCGGGCGACCGCGGCCGTCCGGGTCGGGTCGAAGAGACGCCGACCACTCTAAGCGTCACAAGATGACTAAATACGCAGCTCGGCTGGTCGTCTCGCGCGCTCGCCGCCCCAATCAGTCGACCCGACCCCCACCACCCTCCCCCACCAACTCGGCTAGGGGGAAATTACAAGCTCCGCTATCGCGAACCACCCCACCCTACCGCCGCAGCACGCCATCTTGCTGTCTCCAGCTGGTTCCGCAAAACGCGCACTCCCACAGCTCTAATCTCCTTTCTCATTACGCCAATTCTCGACTAATCCCCGTGCACGGCTTAGAGCGACAAGCGGCCCACTTCTGCAGGCTACACGTAACCACTATGGGTTTCTGACGGCGCCTCCGAAATCCATGTGGCTTAAATCACTCTTTGACTAACTTATTACAGATTGTCGTCACTTTCTATGCATGCATAAATGAGTATCAGAACACGGAAGCGCGATGAAAAATAAAACTGGCAGAGTACTGTAATTGAAGAGGGAATACGGTGCCTGCGAACACCGGAAAGACGAGACACGTTGGAAGGAAGAGAGAGTAGACAGGTGACGAGTAGGAGGAAACCGCCGATGGAGCGACGGGGTAGAATGTGCGGAATGAGCAGTGCTTTCTCGCGAGATTCTTCTCCCGCAGTCTTCTAATGCTTCCGCGCCATCCAACACCGACCCAAATGGAACCTTGTCTGTGTTTCCAATGGGTTTCACCACTTGGCAGCGGAACGTGTCTGTTCATATGTCCATTGGTCTTTCCGACATTCAACCCTTCCGATACCTGTCTCCGCTAAAGTGCTATGGCTAATCAATAATAGATTCATGCAGCAGCCTACCATCTGGCTATCACGAAAAAATAGGACGCCGACAAGATGTTCGATTTAATCGAAGAAAGCGCATTGGACATACTTCATTTTGGAGTGCGATGCACGTAGTCGTGAATATTGTGCACATTTTTCATGTACAGGGTGTCCCACGGTAAATTACGAGTGTTTCAATTACTGTAGATTCACTATTATTGAACGGATTGATTTAAAATTTGGAACATACATGCCTCAGACTTTAACTTAGACATTAGTAAGCTTTCAATTTGATCGGAATCGATTTACTCATTTTATGCAAATTTTCGTCCGAAGGGGTCTTACATTGATTAACAATGCTCACTATGATAAGCGATAGTCTGAAAATTTGTTGTGATGTTCTCATTTCAGAATCATAGCGTTTGTCTCTGATTCAACTTGTGGTTGGTCTGATCGCCAGCATCAAATATAGCCATGTTATACAGATGTCCCAAGGTAAACTGTGAGTGTTTGAATCGCTCTAGATTCACTATTACTAAATGGACTGATCTAAAATTTGGAACATATATGCCTCAGACTCTAACTTAGAAGCAGTTAAAATTTCAAAATGATCGGTGCATATTTACAGATTTTATGCAAATTTTTTTCTGAAACGCGCATTCACGCGAGCTAGAAATTGCTAATTGCAATAATTAACAAAGAATAATGCAGCAGTTGCATTTTAAAGATGCTTATGTTTGTTAATCAATGTAAGAACCCTTCGGACGAAAATCTGTATAAAATGAGTAAATCGATTCCGATCAAATTGGAAGCTTAGTAACGTCCAAGTCTGAGGCATGTATGTTCCAAATTTTAAATCAATCCGTTCAATAATAGTGAATCTAGAGCAATTCAAACACTTGCAGTTTACTGTAGGATACCCTGTATAACATGGCTATAGTTGGTGCTGGCGATCAGATCAATCAGGAGTTGAATCAGAGACAAAGGCCATGATTCTAAAATGAGAACATCACAACAACAAGTTCTCAGACTATTGATCATCATAGTGAGCATTCATATTGTCTCTTTGGAACGTCGTTCCTACGTCGTTCGTCTTGCAAATTATCTGTTTTCCCGGCGTAAATTATGCACTGAAAGAGAAGTCCGCTTCGAAATACCGATCGACAAACTTCATTCAGCAACCGGAAGCCGCATAGACAAAGAACATGTACTGTAATTAATTAATCATTGTATTTGTCTCCGTGACTTAGACCTCTGTTTAATTAATAGCTTTGTTTGCAAGCAACTCGGAAGTTGAAAGTTGGTGTTCACCTTGCAAAGTGAATTCGTCATCGTCTTCAACAAGCAAAGGTCGTAGTTGGACTGAATCAACTGATATTGTACCTTCCAAAGTTGGGCAGAATCGAACAGCTCAAGAAATATTTGCGCTGATAAAATTATTGTCTGATGATCTGAATATCCTCACACCACTGGCCCTACAACAAGCTACAGTTCCCCAAGACAATGCCCATCACCCTCTACAGTTCAGCATTCTTCCCACTGATCATCAATCTGCAACAACTCAACGTCTATATATATAATTTCTTTGACGGTAGAGCGTACTGTAGAAAGCGCCGTAACCCCAGAATTTTAGATGTGCAATAGTGACTAAATGTCGGTGTGGGACGTTTACTAGAAATGGATTTAAAGCATACGCAAGTAATGATACGTGGCACAAAATAACGGGCAGAAAACAATTACCAATAAGAAAGGACCATAAGTGATGAATGAGACTGAAGAGCAACTCAAACTCACCGATTGATACTTCTGTCTGCCAGTGCCTTCTGCTGTCATGACGGCCACGGTGGAAGCAAACTAGTACACACAACCACCACACCTTCACATTGAACCACGGTGGAGGGCACATCAGTGACCGCACCCACCGCACTAACACATTGACTTGAGCTTCGGCGGGCAAAAAGGAACAAAAGACAAGTGGAAGGGAGGTGAAATATCAAAATTTAGTTACGTAGGACACAGAGAAACTGACAAAAACTTTAGTTATTTTATTTTCAACCACACGTGTAAGTACAGCACACAAAAGAGAAAACGGTGAAAAAATCAGTTAACGAGGGTCGGAAGGAGCGGAACTTGACGATGTCGTGACCGATGAAGTCGATGGGGCTGCTCAACAATAGCGTGATGGAGAGAGAAGAGAGCAGAAACACATGAAGAGACGAACCACTCACACATGTTTGCAAAACCGCCGGAACTGTGCATGTAAAACCATTTCGTTCATTTGCCTACTGTAAGGGTAGAAATATTGGGTGGTACTTAATTTGGGTGATTGATCGGTCAGGCAATCGCCGATCAATAATTGGTGAAAAATTGCTCGAAAATATGCAGTTGAATGATCCTACGCAAAATATTTAGCCTTACTGTGTTAAAGCCGTTGCACGCTATGTAGGTAGAGTCCGCTTTTAACGAAATGAGCAAATCCGATTTGAGCTAGCGCTGGTCAAATACTGGTATTTCGCAAATGATTGATTCGATTCGCAATGAAATCGAAGTGGTGATTGATTGAATTTTTTGTGAATGTGAATGTTTTGAATGCGTTATTGTAATATCGGACATAAATACTGTTATTAGTTACCTACATATTTAGCAGCATAGCAAAGTGGAGGTGGGCATCGATTAATGGTTGTAGGGAACATAAAGTTTGGGAGAAAAATTGAGTGGTACTTAATTAAGGTGGTCAGCCGGGTCACCCAATTCACCCAAATTAAATACCACCCAATAATTTCTACCCTTACAGTAAAACATCGGAACCGAACAAATTGCTAATTTTAGCGACGCAGTGGCGTAGCGATTATGGCATCACTGCTTCAAGCAAAGATTTCTCAGTGATTCACCCGACTCAAGTTGCTATCAGTGTTACGATAGCTGAACTAAGTTTTGTATTTTTGTAAGATGATATAGGCTTGGGCTTATCGTATGACGTCATTCCATGGTAACGAGGGGGGCTACCATGGCAACGAGGGAACTATCATGATAACGAATAGATTGCCTAGGTAACCCCTCGTTGCTATATAATGACTTCCTATGATAAGCATGAAGCCTATATTATTTTACTAAAATACAAAACTTATTTTAACTATCGTAACACTGGTTGAATGTAGCTCACGCTGTCCATGAAAAAGTAAAAAATGTGTATTCTCAAGACCGTTATCTTCCGGCATAAACAGCGCGCGTGATCACACGCCAAATACACAAAATTCTCGTTCGATTAAAACAACTCTCTGTTCATGCGGACATGACGAAAAAGAGCAACAAATTCATACCGGCAGAAGAGTGAGAGAAACCACAAAAAATCGAATTGAAAGCGAGAAAAGACGCCGAACCGGGCGGGAACAAAAAACGGTAAACGGATGCTTTTGCACGAATTTGTACAGATCAATCGGCGACCACGAAGAGCCAAACACGAATGAACGGACGACCCTTATTCGGGATTTAGCAACAAACAATAATATGTTCCTTGAAGCGGTTTTTTTCGGCGAGAAATCTGCAGTAAACCATAAGAATGAATGGTGTAGCAATCGTGGACAAGTTAGTAAACTTCATATGCAGCACAGCAGTACAGTTTTGTAATACTCTTTGTCAGTGAGGCCGTGATTATACTCCATGGAACATCCCGTGGCACCTGTACAAAACATATGTTATTGATTACTATGTTTTGTACATGCGCCACGGGATGTTCCACGGAGTATAATCATGGCCTGAGGCACGCTTTATACTCCGTAGAACATCCCGTACCACCTGTACAAAACATAGCAATCAATAACCTATGTTTTGTACAGGTGCCACGGGATGTTCCACCGAGTATAATCACGGCCTGAGTGAAACACACCGGGTACTGTAGAAGTGATATTTCCCCGCGAAGAGATAATCAGAGTGATAGTTGCAAAGAGCAAATAGGAGAGTGGCCGATTTCAACAAGAACCAAAGTGCTAATAGGTAAGCAGCGCGTACAGTACACAATGACAAGCAAAATGCAATCTAACTTTCTCGCCGACAAAGAAAACCTCATTGACAGCGGTTATTCGCCGTTTTAATCGAGAAATAGATACGCTGTATTATTCTACCTATTGAAAACGCGAAACACGTGGCCTATCAAATAGCACATTTAGATCGAGGAGCTATCACAGTCTTCAAAACCGCACCAAACGTGTGAAAAAGGGGATGATGACTCTTCGCCGAGCAGTCCTCCCTAGTACACAAACGAAGCCATGCTACATGTTGATATTTTAATAACGTTAAGTCTTATTTAGTAAAATCATATATATCTGTGCAACAATACTTGATCATCAATATCAGACAGTGTAGTGTACAGTACATGTTCGGTTGCAATAATCAGTCAGCAGTGAAGTCAGATATGAGTAGTGGAGCTAAACGACCGTTTCCGGCTTGGAAGCAAGCAGCGCTTCTCTATAGTTCATATCCTCTTGTTCCAATGACTGTCAAAGAATATCATTAATGGAGGCCATCACGATAATTTTGTACCTTGGCTGCTTCCTTTTCAAGAGCCTCCGTTTGATCCAGATGTCTTTTCGCCAGCTGCTCTTCATGCTTTTGAGATCTGAAACCGCGTCAACAATCAACTCGAACAAGCTTTCGACACGAATCCTGATTATAGTCAGAATTTTTCGAACGGTTAATTAGAAATCGATCGAACATCCCTCAATTGAATGTCGCGCGCTGTCAAAATTCATAATTTATTGTATTAAGTATCAATACTTCGTATGATTTAAATCCATTTCTAGTAAACGTCCCACAACGACATTTAGTTACTATTGCACATCTAAAATTTGGGGTTACGGTGCTTTGTTTAGTTCCCTCTTTACCGTCAAAGAAATATGACTATTAAAATATTCGATCAATCATCGAATTCTTGTGAACGAAAGTCGAAACGTACTTGATGGCCTGCCGCCGCCGCTCCTCGAGGAACATCTTGACGTTCTTTTCGTTGAGCTCCTTGACGCGCCTGTCCTTCTCGGCCTTGGTCTTGATGGCCTTGTCCTGCTGGATGACGCGCGCGTCCTCGATGGACTTCTTGGTCTGGTTGAGCTTAAGGTCCTTGCTTTCGGTGTCGAGACGCGTCTTTAGCATGAGCATCTGGAGCTTCTGCGCCTCGACCATCAGCTTCCGGAGCAAGTCCCACTCCTCGCGCATTTGCAGTCGCTTGAGCTCGTGCTCCTCCTGACTCTGTTTCCGCACCATCTCTGACCACTCTGTCGTCTGAGTGACCACCAGTGAACGCACCTAAAAAATCATATTTCAATCACGTTTATAACCCACAACTATAGTCAAATGAACGCACCTAAAAAATCACATTTCAACCACGTTTATAACCCACAACTATAGTCAAATTTGGCTATCGGTAAAGAAGAAAACTGGGGTTTGGTCTTGAACGGAAAATAAGGACAAATGAAATGATTTTGTCTCAGGCGCTCATCATTGACACAAACTTGTGCTCGCTGAGTATCGCTTAGGTGTTAATCAACGATAGTTTAAGTTTAGGATTTTCTTTGCCTGAAAGGTTACGGTGTCACCTTCCCGTTTCTCTTTACCCAGTACAAAATGTAGACTATAACGAGTCTGCTTAACGATCGGAATAATATCTCAGCTATAAAAATCACGTACAGTATACTGTTTTCGATTTTGTCGAAAAATTGCTGAGAAAAGAAAGCAATGAATCGTTACGTAGAAGCTGAAAACTTGCCCCGTAGAATTGAAAAACGCCAGTAGATCAAAGTCTATTCCAGTTTGCTGTTTGTATGTGATTGTGTAATTGATGTACATGTCGTGTTCCTCTTGGATTTGAGCATCAGATTCAACGGTTTGTTGCAAACTGCCAACTTCCAAATATGACTTGAGCACGTAGCTAAGGACAGAATCAGTCATGTTCCACCCTGAAAGATGCCAATAAAAAAAATCCCTTTCATTGATCTGTTTCATGTAGGTATTTTTGCGCTATTGAGTTGTGTGATTAGATCGCCTTGAATGATTTTTATTTTGAACGTTTATAGTCAAAATTTGGCCATCGGTAAAGTAGAAACTTAGGATTTGACCTTGAAAGGAAAATAAGGACAAATGAAATGATTTTGTCTCAGGCGCTCATCATTAACACAAACTTGTGCTCGCTGAGTATCTGAAGTGTAAAACATAAACTCACTGAATCCGACAACGATAGTGTGGGTTTATGATTTTCTTAGCCTGACAGCTTACGGTGTCACCTTCCTGTTTCTCTTTACCCCATTACAAAATGTTGACTATAAAACAATTCGCTCTTTAGTTGTGAGCATCTATGGCTCTGACATACCGTATTTATGGAAATGTTAG
>JAQGCX010001726.1:0-10260 GCA_034700205.1 Plectus parietinus
ATCAGAAACCAGTGCGCGAAGCTCTTTGATTGGATTATCCGGTTTGATCTGCGGTTTGGGGGTTTTGCGGTTTGAAGATGTTCAACACTGGTATTTTCCTTTCGAATTCATCCAAAGTGCGTCTTGCCTACGTTTCAGTGCATTGTCTCTTTCTTTTCCGACGATATAACGTCCAATCGGCTCATTGCATCCATGTCATGGTGTGCCGCCATAATGTTTCGCGAGGACGTGTATAAGAATCGAAGCTTTATAATTCAGTTTGTGGATAAATGATCAGGAGCACACTGCATTGCAGAGAAGACCGTTTTTAATCCAAAAGTACACTGCCTGATGACTCGATGCCCTTGCTGATCAACTCGCCGTTGGCAACGATGCAAGATGCCGCGGAGGCGTGATAACGTTTCATCTTTTCTCGCGTGCGCCATCCATCGCAGCGCCTTTGTAGCAGCCGCCGCGGAACTTCGTCTTCGACAACCCCACCTTCGATGTTTCGCGTCGCTGCCGATGGTTGCTACCATAGGTACCCTTGGAAGGGGGCTCGCAATGACTAGGGTCCAAAATTCGAGGGGGTCGTTAATTTGAGTATGCAAATTAGACAAAATTACGGTATTTTTGGACCAGAATTCAAAAAAATTTTGCCCAAAATACCGTATTTTTTTCGAGGGGTCGCAAAACTCCGCCCACTTTGATCCGATTTGGGAGGCCACTTCCCCCCAGCCTCCCTTCAATGGCACCTATGTTGCTGCTTGGTCGAACCGATGTGCCCGCTGACTTGAACAGATTCGTCGGTTGTCACGGCCACGGCAGTCGCGGCAAGCAACGATCCGACAGAATTGCTGCATATGTCAGTCTGGCGTGCGAATAGAAGTGCGGCGAAAGCGACGCCGGCGATTCCGTCTGGTGGCAACGGTTGATTTGCAATATGGCTTCTTGAGAGCGCGCGCATTGCGGCGACGGAGTGGTGCTGGAGTGTTGTTGGAGTTTCCGCATTGCAGGCACCGGTTGACGAGCGTTTCCGATTTCTGCGAGGGACAACGTCATGTGGAGCTAGTTATTAGTTGTTGAGCGATGTGATCGATAGGTGATGGCGCAAGGAGGCGAGCTATTTATTTAGTGATCCCGTTGATTAGTGATGCATATGCTGCCCTGAACGCTCGTCTCGCCAATCGGCATTAACCGGTGTTGCGCGTGCCGCCCGGCGATTGCTTTTCCCGGCGGCCGCATTTTTCTCGCTGTCTCCCCATATAAACACCACCTTTGTCATATCGGCTTTTCCGGACTACCCACCCATAGGAAGTACTTTTTCTCCATCTGTATTCGGCCCAGACGCCGCCGGTCGAGGCGGAGAATGAAAGCGATCGTATTCCGTCGATCTGAATATTGTGGGGTGGTTTTTCGACGATCGAACGGTCGTCTGCTTTGTGTACCGTCAGTATGTTGACCTAGCGCGCGCCTCCGGTGGCCATCATCATAGTTAATTCATCGTGCTTGCCGAGGGTGATCAATTTTTCATCGCCAGCGGCCGCTTCACTACTTGTCTTGGTTGCGCGTCTCTACGGCTCAGGTGCGAACCGTTCAGCGCATTCTTCGACTCTTTTGGAACGCAGAGAATCGACCGGTCCCCCCAGTTATTTTCCCTTCACGCGCAGTTGTTATGGCGAGGATCGGGTTTTGTCGCTGGTCTCGACATTTCGATAATTAGCCCACCCGCGTCCTGGCTCGGTAATTGGCGAATGCGATGGAAGGAAGCTATGCTTGTTCAGCATCAAGTGACGTCTGCCAGGGATAATCCGAGCCCACATGCTGCCCTTCGTATCTTATTGTGCCGCATTTTGTCAATCGAACGATTCTCCGCCGGTGCGCGCCGGAGAGAGAGAGAGAGAGACGGGTGCTCGCCGCGGGTCGATGGAAGTTGGGGCTGGTTTGAAACGTCACCGGAAGTAGAGGTTGAAGGTGTCTTCTCCCCTTCCGGCTGTCCACCGTGCAATGACGTTCTGCAATGATTCGGCGCCATGCCGGGTCTTCTGGTCGGATTAGCATTTTGATTGGTCGCTGCAGCCGACTACTAGTCGACGGCAATTAAACCTGTCTGCGGCCGTTTCGCGCCGAATCAGAAGTGACTGCGACGCGCGTTCTTAAAGACGCTCGATAGCACCGTCAATTCAATTAGCGGCTAAGAAAACGGCGGGCGTTTCGACGGACGTCGGCGCCCGTCACCGTCAATCGGTGATCCGGCTGTGCTGCAACTAGGACACAAGTCGGACGGTGGCGGCCCTCCCCCGCCGGATTGCTTGCTCGGTCCCACGGCACTGCCTTGTTGCTAGTGGTCGTGTAACTGGCCGAGCTGCGCCCGGTCCCGGTCTGCTCAGATAAATGTCGGGCAAATGGTCGGGAAGCGGTGGCCTCGCTAGCTGGTCGAAACGGTGATCAATGCAATTAGCTGGGTCCGATTAGAGCGGCGCGCCGACTGGGACTCGGTCTCGGCGTTTATCTGTGTCAACGCACCACACGTTCCCCCGGATCGTCGCCGCTGTTTTCCGCCGATCCGCTAAAATCAATTGGCGTCCGTCTTCCGCCCATCTTCTTGCATGCCTCGTCACTGCAATCAGGGTTGCGACCAGCGTCGGTTCAGCCACCTGTGCGTATCAGAGTTTGGCCTGAATGCTGGCTTCTTTGTCGTACGACGATAGACGGCAGTGAGTCGCCTTGGACGACGCGGCCGTGTGATTAGCTATCGACTTGGTCCGTACCTGGCGCCCGACATGGGAACGCTGCGCTGGCGCACTCAGTCGTTGATTAGGCGCCGCTCAGACTGAACGAGTTTCGTCCACACCGCGAAGAGGAGTCCGACCGACTCGTGGCGATTGTGTCGAGTGGATTCGTAGGCCTCCGGGTCCAATAACCGATGCTTATTTGGTACTTTAGCCAGTGGGTGCCAAGAGGCGTCGCCTATGGCTTTTAGGACCTACCGCGCGCCGCCCTCTGGCCCCTCCGTTCTCCACCACAATAAGACTATCGGCTTGCGCGGCGCTGCGTCTATCCGTTCGGCCGAGCTCTAATTGCTTGGATAAGCAGGTGTGCAGGTAGACCCCGTTCGCTTTCAATCAACTGGGCAATGTTGCAGATCCGTCGCCGTCTTGCGCGCAGCATGAGCGCCAACGCGACTAACGAGACGGCCGACGACTGGCCGTGGGAAAGACGTCGCGACGACGCCATCGTGGTCACGGTATGGACGCTGATGCTGCTGTACGCGCTGGTCAGTAACGTGCTTATCCTCGTCGGCATCATGCGCAGTCCATCCATGCGCCAGGCCACCAGCTACTGGTTCATCATCAGTCTCGCTATCTGCGACATTGTCATGACTTTGATTAGTCTGCTGCATCTCGTGCCCGCCACTGCCTTCCACAGTGCATACGTGCAAAAGCACTCTCTGCGCAATATTTGGGTCATCTTCTTCTATGATCTCTTCTGGTACACTGCCGTGCTCGAGTTGGGTCTAATGGCCATCAATAGGTGCGTCCGATTTCTTGCTTCTTGCTACTTGTTCGCGTATGAACTCTCAGTCGGCTTTTAGATTCGCTAGTATCGTATATCCAATGGATTACAAACGGTTGTTTTCGCCGCAAAGGACAGCCGTGCTAATTGTGCTGGTATACTCAATGGGAATGATGGCCTCCCTTCCCACGCTATTTCCGTGCTGCCACACGCTGTGGAATGCAGACTATTACATCACCGAGTACTATCCGATGGACACTTGGTTCAAGTATGTCGACATCAGCGTCAACAGTCTCGCCTTATTGCTCATGGTGTTTTGCTACATTGTCATCCTATTCAAAGTGCGCGAAAGTGGCAAGGCAATGGCCAAGTATCAGCTGACGATTCGCAAGAGGGTACGAAGCTTATTAGTTGTAGGTGTTGATTAGGTGATCAACGCCATGTTTCAGCAAGAAGACCAGTCGAAGAACACCAACTTCACCTCGGCTGTGAAGCGCCACTCTTCGTTGCGTCCGCCGCGAAGCCAAGTTAGCAAGAAGGAGATGCGGTTGTTCGTTCAGTTCTTCATCGTCTCCATAGTGTTTCTGCTGACGTGGACGACCTGGCAGTGGTTGCCGCACATGTCAGAGTCGAAATGGGCCTACTTCGTCATGACCAGTCTATTCTTCATCAACAACTCGGTCAATCCGACTGTGTACATGATCTTCAACACGCAACTGCGACGAGAAGTGCACTTCATGTTGTGTAAGCAGCGGGCAATCGCGGCGGCGGACGAGCGCCGACGGAGGACAATGCTCAGTCGTCAACGACACCACAACAACAACAACAATCACATGCACCACAGTCGATTGCTGTCGGAGGATGCGTCCGTGTGCAACGGCGGCGAAGGTCGGATGACAATCGACTCTTCGCAGAGTAATAGTAGCGGCGAATTCGTGGACAGACGGAAGAGCAAGAAGCGACTATTAGAGGACTTGGGTGACGGACGCATCGCCTTCAAACCGTCAGCGCAGGCGCGAAACGACGGAGGACTCGTATTTGAGAACAAAGTGATTGCGGTGACGTCTCTGTCGCCTGATCTGCCGCTTATCAGTACCAACATCAGTACTGTTTGAATTCTGCTTGTGAGTGGCCAACTTTATTTCGGGGTCGCGATTGATTGTTTTGCTGCTTTTGAATTGTTTTTCGCCATGCGAATGTTTTCCACAGCTAGTGTTCGAATTCTAATCAAAATCCCGCGCTGCTTCGAGGTTCGATCAAAGCAATTATTATTTCGTCGTCAGTAATGATTTCTTGGACGTAGCACCAAAATGACATTTGCGTACTATGAGGCGGCGGTAACGAGAAGTGCAAGGGGGGGGGGGGGTACAAGCATGACACATGATGATACATGTAACTGGATTTGAATTTGACGTAACGCGAACACAATACAATTCTGCGTAAGGCATCGGCACAAAGATAAACAAACGGACACGACAACTCTGCAAGTTCAGTAAAAGTGACAGACACAACATGTTCATGCATAGGATTGTCAGACCTACTCTTTTGAGCAGTACGGTACTCTTTCCAAGGGTCAAAAATGGATTAAACACTGGATACAATTGACTTTCCAACACCCAAGCAAAAAAATTCAAGGGCTCTTTTACGGAATTTTAGCTAAAAACCGCAAAATAGACTCTTTTTGACGTTTGGATTTCTGGCAATTCTACTCGTGCTTTGATACTACGCCAACGTAACATGTTAGGCAGGTTTTTTAGCTTCAGTTTTCTGCTTAAGCTCAGGTTTAGGTTTAGTTAGCAGTGAAAATGCTAGCCTAAGCCACCATCACCCTCTAAGCTACCTAATAAGCTTAGGAACCATGCTCCCTAAACATGTTACGTTGGCGTAGCATCAATATACTACCCTACTCATGAACAGCGCCATAAACTGCACCATATGCGATTCTGGGTGGTCGGTTTTTCGACACAGTCTTCCTGTAGGGACTGTTTGGGGTAGACGTTCTCGTCGCAGCTGTCGTCGGTTGAAGTAGAGGAGGATAAGGGCGAGTGGAACGGCCGCAACTGCCACTTCTCGCGCACTTTTTGCACGAGTTCGATGACAGCCTCCTTGCAGTGCTCGCCCGACTTGGCGCTCATCTCGAACAGCGACATGCCGCTTTTCTGCGCGTACTTGTCGGCATCTGTGAAGGTTACCGCGCGTCCAATAGTGGAAATCAAGTCCGACTTGTTGCCGACCAACATCACCTCGCAATCGGGCGGAATCAACGACTTCAGACTGCACAACAGTTCGGGAATCTGGTCGAAGGAGGTACGATCGGTCAGGTCGTATACTACCAGCACACCACTGACGTCCACGAAATCGGACGATCGTGGCAGTTTCTTCCCGTCATTTTCAGATGCGAATTTGTTCGGCGCTGAAAATTAGAAATCGTTAGTCAATGACCACTTTCCATATTTATTCTAATATAAGGACAGTCTCCAATATAAGGACATCCTCTAAATCGTATTCCGCTACAGAAAAAGCATTGCAAATTTATCGGATCAAGATCAAAAATCCAACGTGGCGAGTTTGAAATTTTAAGGAGATGGAAATATAGTATTAGAATAAATACGGTAACTGAAAATATTCAGACTCTACCGATATCAATCACTTCGACCTTGGCAACCATTTGATCGGGCAACTTGAGCTGCACAGCCTGCTTGAGTGGCGCATTATCGATGTGGTTGTCGAAGCGGTTGTGACAGATCCGCTGAGCGATGGCGGTCTTGCCGACTTTGGGCGCGCCGATCAGGGCGATCTTGTAGCGGTTGACGGCGAACTGCGGCTGGTGAAATACGACAGTATGGGACTCCATCCCGTTCGGAACTACGGCGTTGTCCATCGTTTCAGCGCCGTTGAAGTACGTCAACGTATAATAATCAGACATTCGACTGTGAATGACAGGGACGAAGTTCGAAGGGAGACATCTCGTGATTGTTTGTGGTTAGCAGATTGCGCGGTCGTCGCGGCACCGGACGAGATCGCGCGCTTCCTGTAAACACTGGCCGTGATCTACCGGCGGTGTTGCCCGTGGAGCGCCCAGATAACATCGCCACAGACTCGCTTATGTTTGCGCCGTCGTGGGCTGTTGGCTGATAATGCCCGTGCTGCCTGACCGATCGCCTACTCTGGTATGTGTAGGAAGGGCTGAATCATGGACGCATAGTCAGAAATGGCGCCCACAAGACGATAAAAATAGCACTTTCTTCTTCCCGATCAAAGTACTGTCTTCCAAGAAAACGCGAATGACTCAAATGCACTTCATGATATTACCCTTAACACTTTTATTATCCCCATCATTTTGTTCTCCCCGATCAAAGTACTGTCTTCCAAGAAAATGCGGCTGACTCAAATGCACCTCATGATACACCCTTAACACTTGTATGTCAATTCTATTCTACACATTTACCAAAAATTTGTTGTTACTGTGCCCATCTGTTGATGAAGGGGGATTATTAGTCGCCAATTTTGAGCGCATACCCTACCTATGTACTTGCCACTACTGTATGCACGTATACGAATAAATAAATAAATCATGCTCATCAATTTTTTCACTGCAATTTGACCAGAATACGAACATGTACTTCCGGGTCGCATTTGCACACTGAAACCTCAAAGATTATCAAACAAATCGCAAAACCGGCACAATAACCGTTCAAGTAGGCATCATCATGTCGGACTAGTCGAGGCGGTGATCTTCACACACAGAGAGCGAGTAGGGCGGCCCTGCGACAACAGTCCCGGCATTGTTGCCATCCAACTAGAGTACCTCTCCTTTCATTGACGTCGACCCTTCGTTTTCGTGTGCGGGAAAGTCCACCAGACAGATAACCGGAAGTTAGACTTGGCCGCATCACGGATATTCCTGCAATTATGGACGCGTCACGATGCTCTCTGCTCATTGTGGTCATTGGGTGGACCACGTGTGCTCTCGGACGGTGGGCGACATGGGGTCGACGCGCGAATGGTGGACGGGTCGCACCTGCTTCTTCTACTTGTTCGCCTTGCTCGTGGTGCGCAAGGCGTACATCGCGATCGATGTCATGCGCCAAGTGCAAGCATGTCGCGACCAGGTGTCGCAAGAAGCGCTGGAGTCCAGCAACGACTTTGAGCAGCTGATCGCCGACTTGCGCAGTCGTGAGAAACCAGCGGCGCTGCTCTTCCTCAACCAGCACGCGCTTAACATGACCAACAACTTCCTGTGTAATACGGCCGAGTACGACAACGTCCACGATCGTTTCGTCTTCGTCACTCTCGATGCGACAGCTCGCGATTCGATGCGCAGTAAATGGCCGGATATTGCGCAGTTCTATTGGCCAACTCGCTGTCTGGCGGTAATCGATCATAGCTTTTTTTTCCATTTATGATGTACATCCGCATCGCTTTCAGAAGCCTTTTAACTTTGCTGATGGGTTGTATCAAACGATCTATCTCCTAAGAGCGAATTTGGCCGCCGTGATTGCAAAACGCGGAGTGTCGTTCTGGATGATGCAACAAGACACGTTTTGGCGGAACGACTTTTTCGCTCTAAATCTCGATCGATTAGACGACTCAGTGGACATCCTCTTTGATCAACTGGGGGACTCTCACCCGAACAGCAAACGCACTGAATGGATTAATGGTAACGTGCACACGGAAATACGGTGACAACAATATAACTTTTTTTTTCATTCAGGTGCAAACTTTTTCGTCAAAGGAAACCAGAAGACGGTCGAGTTTTTTAATGCAACAGCGAGTGTACTCGAAAGACACTACTTCCCTGATATAGGCATTATGATCATGCAGTGTCATACATGGGGCAGAGCAGCCGCTAACTGTAGTTTCATGCCTCACAGGTACCGACGCTTACTTCTTTCTGATCAGTAATGCTCATGGGTCGGCCCAGGCCCACTAACATTTTCAGGCCCAGGTCCGGCCCACGGCCAACCCTTTTTTCCGCGGGCCTCTTTCCGGCCCACGGGCAAATCATGTAAATTTTACTGCAAACGTGCAATTTTATCTCTAAAAGACGCAGGTTGCCCCAAAATGAGACACCACATCTAAATGTCACCTTGTGAAAAAAGCGTCATATAATGCATTCCTGATCACAAGAATCAGATACTGTAGGTACATAATTTCAACTCAGTGGGCTGCGGGCCGGCCCACGGCCCACAAAATTCTCAAAAATCGGCCCACGGACCGGCCCAGGCCCGCCCCACGGCCCACCCTTTTTTCCGGCCCGTGGGCCGGCCCATGAACATCACTGCTTCTGATATATGAAGGGCAGTCTTGATTCGGTTTTGTTTACAGGATAGCACACAGTTGGGAGTGGATGTTTACCGACCAGCTCAACCCACCGACCATCATGCAAATGGATGCGGAAACTGATGCGGGTGGAAAACTGAACGAACTGAACAAACTGGGGTTTTACTTTCTTAACGACGACAAAAAGACATGCAACAGCAGCGCAGTGACGCTAGCCAGGCATCGAATGGGTGCGGGAGAGATACGGGTGACCCGGAAGAGTGTTTCATGGGGTCGGGCACAGTTCATCGTCTACTGGTACATCAACGATTGCTTGTTGAGTTTGCCCGTCGTCGGACCCCTAATGAAACCGTACTTTTCTATGTTTGGTTATTTCATGATGATAACGCTTTGAATCACAATCCAGTTGGTCATCGACAAATGAATAGTACAATAATATCAGGGGACTTGTGAGTAACCACTCAACCTCAGGAAGTGTGCCGCAGATAAAAATGTTTCATGTCCAGCTGTTTGCAATGTACCAGCAATCGTCAAAAACTTATTTCCGAAACTGCTTCAACAGTGGGCAGCAAAGAAGAAGCAAGTTTCCCTGCATCATTTTGATATCGACGCAAACACAGTACACTTAGACCTTTACAATATCATATCTATACAATGCCATGAGGCGCCGGAATATCACAGAAGATTGTGGCTCTGTCACGAATTATAGATTCGAATGACGTCTGTGATGGTCTTTCGGCAAATCGGACAGTCTCCCTTCCTCTGCCACTGTTCGCAGCACACTGTTCCTCTGCCATTGTTCGCAGCACTTAACATGCACACCGTGTACTAGTCGTCTTCGTCTTAGTCGTCACTCGCTCAGCAGCTGTCACCGGCGGTCGCACAAAGGACGACGGTTTCGGCGGCGGTGGACGCACGGGCGGTGACGATGGCTGCGACTGACGAGATCGAGCAAGTGGGCCGCGATTCGATGACGAAACAGTTCGCGTCACAGCCCATTCTGACGAAAGGTGGATCTAGTGCAAAGCAGTAGCCCACGCAGCAGATGTCTAGATCGTCGCATGTGCTGAAGTTTGCTGAAGTTTGAAGCTGTCTTAGATCTTCTCCTCGACTTCCCGGTCCAGTCGGTGGCCGTTGACCCCATACCTGTAACCGGAGGGGACCTAGCTACATACAGGCCCCCCCTGGCCGGACCCCGTATGTAGCTAGCATTTATCGTAGGCACTACTGCTGCTCTGTGGTGTCCGACACATAACTTGCTTGTCTTCCATCACCTTTGACGCGGCTATGATCCTGTCTCTTGATTTTTGGTTCGTTATGCATACCCATTCAACAGTCGCTTCTGATAAGATTTCATTGCTGGAACTTTCCTGCCTACGTTAGCGGTGAATCAATTGTTTCTATCGAATACAGTCAAACCCGGCTACAAGAGCATGCACGGGAATTCACAAAATGGCTCTTATAGCCGGGGTGCTCTTGTAT
>JAQGCX010001727.1:0-10257 GCA_034700205.1 Plectus parietinus
AAGAGAGATCGAAAATTGCAATCAAAATAAATATACTCCAAATTTCTACGAGAGTTAACCGGAAATGAATGTAATTCAAACAGACAGAATGATGTTCATGGGACAAATTAATTTTCGCTGCTAAAATATAATTGAGTATCAATTATTATTATGATAGAGCAGAAAACAATAATTTCTGGTGATGGTCACTAGTGTTTCCACGAAAAGGTTCGAGGACTTTGATTAGCTGCCATCATTTGCTATGTTTTGTGTGAGGAAAGTGACAGAATGACGGGTTCCGAAAAAGACGTTTTCCAAACCCGTCATTCTGTCACTTTCCCCGCACAAAACATAGCAAATGATGGCAGCAAATCAAAGTCCTCGAACCTTTTCGTGGAAACAATACCTTTTACTAAACAAATTAAAGTTAAAAATCGCATAACTTATTACATCTCGGAGTGATTCCGTATAAAGTGCAATGATTATAGTTGCAGGATCGTAAGAACAACTAACCGAGGATCTCCTTGACGGTGCCTTCGAGCTTCTTGGCCATGGATCGAGAGCGCATCTGGCGGGCGATGTTGTAGATCTGGTCCATCGTCAGGTTGCCATTGTGCTTCACTGAAAAGCCCACCATTCAGTGTCAACAAAACAGCACGCAACAATTGACATGCAGACTTCAAAGATTTCCTCTCCTATCCCCTTTCCCCAGTCAATCAAAAAGACATTCGAAACAACACATTCATTCTGACAAACGCAGCTTGCTACCTGTGGGATGGGTGCACAATGACAGCCCGACCCTGCTTACAGACAAAAACAGTACTTCGATGACAGGCAGCTGCTGGCGTTGTGCAATTAAGCAAGAAACAGCAGAGTGCCTGTCTTACCAGCAGAAAAACGGAGCTCGTACGGATATTAGTTACCAGTCGAGCATAGACTGGGGGGATGGGTGCATTGCCACAGCGACCCGACCCCTCGGCCCGACGGCGAAGGTATTCAGCCAGCTATTACCGTTCTTGACTTTCTTGCGATCGCGCGGCGGCTCTTTCAGCTCCTTGATGATCAGCGACGCTGCCGACGGTACCACATCGATCTTGGCGATACGGTTCTGGATCGTCAGCTTGCACGTCACCTTCAGACCTTTCCAGTCGGCCGTCGCCTTTGCGATGTCGTCACCGATCTTCTTCGGCGACTGAAAACGACAGCGTTCACTTACCCACAGCATTTCTTACACAATCGTCTAGTAAAATCCTATAGGAACGCATGAGAATATAGAAGGAATCTGTCGATTGGGACTTGAAAGTGCAACTGAATAAATATCACTAACACTCTTGATTTTCCGATCGTTACTCTGGCACCGATCTGAACTGAACGGACTAAAAACACCGCCCGTCCAGACTAATCCGATGCAGACAAGAAATAACAAGCATCACGTTGCAAGAATGAAATCACTTACCAGACCGAGAGGACCGACTTTGGGAGCGAGCGCCGATGTGGCACCGACTTCACCGCCGACGCATCGGAGGTAGACTGAAATATTGGACGGTAGACATTAGCTTGCAAAAATCATCAATACCACACGCTTATCAAAATGTTCGGGCAAGAATAAGTTCTTATTTGAGGAGAATTTGAAGAGAAAACAAATAATTAGACTAATAAGAAACAATACTTCAATTATATTGGAAAGCGCTATGACTAAACTTGAAGCAAACTGCAAAGAAACCTTACATTATTCTTAAACTTTACATCCAATCCAAATCAAGAATAATGATCTTCTCTTACCGATCTTGATCTCTGTGGGGTCGAACTTGGGCGGCATTTTTCTTTCTTTTCTCTCTTCAGCCTACCAACCCGAAGGAGGATGACCTATTTCACAACTGATCAACTGGCCTAAACCGCCGTAAGGGAACAAGAACACAATCGTCAGTCTCGTTTTAGCGCGCACGAAAATTTCACCAGAAAATGTTAAACGTGTAAATCCATTTCAAATTTCCGCTCTTTGCGTATCGCCGTGCAAAAAATCTCAGCCGATGCTCAAGTGAATATTATAAACGATTCAAAAACCATTAAATAGAATTTTTTTAAAGCCATGGGAATCATGGAAAAGGATTAGTAGATATATTAGACGTTTGATTCGGGAAGAAATGGGAAATATTATCGTCATTTTCAGTAAGTTCTGAGTGAAACAGAGAGGGATGGTAGTCTACCGTAGTACTGAGATGTCGTGGATCGCTTTGAAATTACCGCAAGAATCGAAACTGCCCAGCGCAACTCTGCATCGCTGCCGTAGGGCGGTAGGTTTGATCGACGCGGGTAGTTTAACTGGTCGTCGTCATGCGCGCGTTTTTCTGCAGCAACTTTCTTTCGTACAGTTTTCCTTTTCATCATCGATTCTTCTTTCAGATTGTCCTAATCGCGATCTCTCATCTTGGGATTTTGTACCGTCTGACGCTATGGCCGACCATCATGTGGTAGATGAGGAGTTGATCGAAGAAGAAGTTGTGATTGAGGAGCACTCAGAGGACGTCATGGCCGCCCTCGACCACATGGAAGCGGAGGGCGCCGACTCGGGCGCCGACGCCGCCTCCTTGCTGCTCGGCGAACTCGGCGAAGAACAGCAGGAAGAAGACGAGGAGGAAGACGAAGAAGAACTGGTGCGGCATCACATACAGCAACAGCCGATGATCACGATGCCGCAGCAGCAGGCGGCGTCGAGCAGCGGAGGAGGAGGACACTTCTACGCGATTCGCGGCAATCAGGTGTTCAAGATCGACAAGGTGTCGGGCGCGGCGACGCCCATTCGCGCCACCACTGGCGGCGGCGCGCCGCTCAAGTTGCAGGTCGTCGGCGGCGGCGAGACCGTCAAGCAGCAGGTCTTCGTGCCGCAGTCGCAAGGCATCGCTGCTCAGGTCCGTTCACTCAATTCAATCTGCAGCCGTATTAATTATCTGTGACGAACCGCCGTCCCATCTCTCACGAGTTCGTCACAACTCATTTTTTTGTCGTCGGAGCTATTTCATTTCTCAAACCCTATTGAAGCTAAGTGACAGAATGAATATCTGATGGATAGCCCATCATTGACTCGTTTAGTTGTTCATTATTGCTAACGGAAAGTAACTCCAAGAAAACTTTTGCAAGAGATTGCCCAAGATGCATCATTTTTTGTCTTCGATTAAAATTTCGGTATTGTATTAATTAGTATTCGGGAAGAAGATGGTTTTTGTTGATTTAGTTGAATGAAGAAGCAGTTTGCAGGACAACAAAGCTCAGGTGTTTCGGACGATTGGCGGAGGAGGTACCTCGCAGCAAACGCCAGCCGGCTTCCGAGTCGTCACTCAGCCGATTGCAAGCAGTGCTATTGCAAATCGACCGGTAACGCATTCACTTTTCAACTATTTATAATGCGATTCGGTGTTCAGCAAATTTGATATTTGCATTCTTGTCCGCTTGGGCTCATTTTTTATTTTGTAATACAGTCGAACCCGGCTACAAGAGCATGCAGGGGAATTCGGAAAACTGCTCTTATAGCCGGGGTGCTCTTATATCCTAAACTTGTCTTCAGGTATTTTGCTATCAAAATCACAAACAAATGTCCGCAATCAAATTCATGTAATTCATTAACGGTGTTGTTAGGTATTCAGTCTTGCTGTTGTGCAAAAATGAAGTCCGCTGTAAATTCTTCAGATGTGTGATCGAATTGAAATAAATGAATACCGTGAAATGACCTCAGCTGAATAGAAATAATCACAAATTTGTTGTCTCGTCAAATTGCGAAATATATTAGGCTGCTTTGAAAAAATGTGACATAATACTCATAATTGTTCAGTTAGATAAACTACTTAAATTGACAACATACAGTCTTACTCAAAATAAACATTCAACAATTTGAATTTTGTCAGATGGAAACACAATTTTCTTCGTTTGCATGTGCAGCAATTGTATTTTCTCCGTTTGCGTTGTTCTTCTTTCTTGTCTTGCTTTTCTTTTTGCGACTGACAATGTAATCAGCCAGTGACCCTTGTTGTGGGTCATGCAGCGATTTAGTCGGGTAGCATGAGTGGACAGCGTAACGATGACAACATTTTTGATATTTCAGCACGATGTCGATTTGATTAGTTGGTTCTGACATCTGCTTTAATAAATTGTCGAATTTCATGAAACCAATATTCCGATCGAACTTGAAGGTGAAGTTGTACCGAGGCATTGTCTCGTGTTCTCCATTGGGTCCAATGTGATTTGTCCGTCGGATATCGCGCAATGGTTCGCCATTTTTCAGAACATCCTAAACCCTTATGAAGTCAAAATAACTGTCAAAATGGCATACAATCAGTGATGTTCAGGGCCGGGCCGGGCCGATTTTCAGAGAAATTATTGAATGTAACACTTCAAAATTTTCGATATGTAGAACAGCTTATTTGACTGGGTAGAGTATGCGAAACGTCAATTTTAAGCGATTTTTGACTTGGAAATCAGTCAAATTGACGGTCTAAATCTACTTTTCGTCAGCTTGCCGGTCTGGAGGAAAAGTATCGGGCCCGGGCCGGGCCGGGCCGAGCTTTTTTTTGACAAAATTTCCGGGCCCAGGCCGGGCCGGGCTTTTTTTTCGTCGAAAATCCCGGGCTGGCCCGGCCCGGCCCGTGAACATCACTGCATACAATATCAAAGAGACGGGGCAGAGCAATATCATTATCATTAGTTACAGTAATGAACAAAGTAATCATTACATCTTTTACAAAAGATCCAAAAGATGTAATGACACCAGCAAAATGGCCTTCTGGTTAATAATTGAAACTTACCATGACAGAGGTGAAAATGTCGAAAGGTGGATCTATCGTGGGATCGAAGAAACTTTTTTCAGGATCCAATTCAGGTATCAAATGTCCTAATCCGTGCTTGGACACCATCGTGTACACAAATCTTCCCATATGTCCTGGCTCGTCTGCGAATGAAAGAATGATCCTCCGGTCTTTATTGTAACCAACTACATCAAAGTGGTTTGAAGCTGTTTCTGGCAGATGACATGTCTGAATAATACGAAAAAATTATTGAATAATAACGCATTTCTTTAAGGTGAGGCTATACTTGGAATAACACGCGTTATTCGAAGTATAGCCTCACCTTTAGAGCATTGGAAATAATTTTTTGGAGCGAAGTCAGGTCAGATATTGCAGAAACTTAGTGAATTTATTTTTTGCACAAAAGTTGATATTATTTGATGAAAGATTGCTTCAAAATTACACGAGTAAATTTCGGCAATGTCGGAAAAAGAGCGTGAACAGTATCGCAGTAAGAATCGATCATGCGATGGCCGATAAATTCTGCTGGATCCAATTCGGGAACTCTGAAGTTGTCGTCCATCAATTCCATCTAAAACATGTGCACTAATTATCAAAATGCTCTATTTTTGGCCAACTTAAAGTGCAAAATAAGATAAAAATCGTATATAGAAACTGATAGAATGATTTGACTTTTCGAAATTTTTTTTTAAACTTTGAATTTTAAAAACGTCATAACACATATTGAAGTGAGAACGACCAGTCCAGAGATAGTGTGTTCAACATCTGACTGCTCTCGTCGCTCAATAAACTGCATCACCCACCGCCTACCCGTGTGATAAGGTAACTGGCGGGAAGTTCCATTGAGCGGGAAGTTTGAATTTTCTAAACGTCATAGCACACTGAAGTGAGAACGACCAGTCCAGAGATAGTGTGTTCAACATCTGACTGCTCTCGTCGCTCAATAAACTGTATCACCCACCGTCTACCCGTGTGATAAGGTATCTGGCGGGAAGTTCCATTGAGCGGGATGTTCCATCGAGCGGGAAGGAAGCATCCGGTTATTCAGTACAAAAGCAAACGCTGGCCAGAAACAGTGCTGGAATTCTGTTTCAAAGAAAAATCACCAAGGAATCAGAATATCATTTTATTGTCATCTTTGAAATTGTCTCGAGAAGCACGTGTGGACGGTGTGAAGTTACAAGTTACACACAAGTTACAAGAGAAAGAGGCAAATGGGGTGGGAGGGGGTATCATACCCGAATGGAACTTTCCGCACTCTTTTAAATCTAATTAAGCAATTAATTTTGTGCCGAAGTAAATTAGCTATCTATGAAACTTCCCGCCCAATGGAACTTCCAGCTCGGATTCGATTTTAAATCATTCGGGCGTCACATTAACCCTAATTAGATAACCTGTCACTCATCTATCAGCGTTTCAAAAGTTGTCCTTAGACTTATGCGCCATCCTCTACCTTCTACCCTTCCTCGCAGAACCGATAAAAAAATATCGGACGATTCAACCCACTGCCTAGTTCTGACAAATTTTGCGATGGGTTTCAATTTTTTTTTTTTTTCATTGCAGTGTAAGGAATATCGCGAAAATGAAAACCGTTTGACTTACCGACAGCTGGATCATATAGACGAATAAGATGCTGCAAATTTTTGCAAGTGGGCATTGTGCCACCTTCGCTCAGAACTTTTCCGATACTTCCTACACAAAGAAAAAGTCAATTAGGACAGCATATAAAGCTGTTCCGACCGATACTCAACTTAGGTTTCACGCATCACCAAGCTTAAATACACATGGATGATTTTCTCTGGCCCATCCCTAATTTGAAATTGTTTGTGGTTACAATTTCTATTGAATAGAACTGGACTGGAAGACTTTCGGGTCATATGGGTATATCTTCTTGAAAGCGTGGAAAATAGATAAGTTAGATTAGTTGTGCATAATTTCATTATCGATGAAAGCATGTTGTTCGTTATGATGTAGAAGATTTGAAACAATCCACGCTTGAAGTCATGTAATGGTGGACGCTTGCGCTTCATGAGAAGAAAAACTTACCCTCCTTTCTGTAGCCGTTTTGCGATGTAACTTTTTCGTATTCCGTCGAACTAGTTGTGTAGAAGTGTTCCTTGCGTGCTGGATTGAATGTTCGGTAAAGATCAGCTTGTGCTGCGGCAAATGCACACTTTTGAACGACTGAAACCAACGTACTATAAAAAACTTTGCGTCGAGACCTAGTGTCCCGCGCTTCAGCGTTGCGGTACATAAATCGATAATCGCACCGCGCCTCGAGACAAAAGTGGCGCGAAATACGACTTGAGCATTTCAGAGCATGTTGTCTAATTGGCACGAAAACGGAGTAAGAGGGTACAGAAGGCGGAGAAAAGTCGCAAGAGCAGTAGAAACTCGCAGGTGAAGCACGATGATAGCACAACGTCAGCGAGGTCGGAGCAAAGTCAAAGAGTTTCCACCGCAACATTTCCGTCGAAGAGCACAATTTATCGTGTTCCCACCAACTACCGTACTTCCGCCCTGATGGACGTTAAGACCCATTAGCGCAGGTCCGGATAACCAGAGTACAAATGGCGCAAATGTACCAGGCCCCCCGGCCCGCGTATTTCGATTGGCACCCCCCAATCGGCACCCCTCTCGCGCGATGTCAATAGCGCTAATTGGCACCGATCGCGCCGTCTCGGTCGATTGCAGCAAAGTGACTTGGTGATTAGCATCATCGCAGGATGCAGTCGAATCAACAAACATAGTCTCACTTGCTTCTATTCCACGAGATGTAAACTGCGAATCAGATTTTACACCAAATGCAGTAATTGATTGATGCGCTTCATCTGGTGTGCTAAAAACGGTTCTTACAGCGACACTGTCTTCTTTGCTTTCGAAAATTCTCCAAGGGCAAATGTTTCTCAATATTTGCGCGAGTACAGTTGGGTAGATCACCTTCCATAGCTGCTAACATTCGTACAACTACCACGATTACACATTTGGGACGTATTGAAGACGAAGACAGGCGCGATCGGTGCCAATTAGTGCCATTGATTGACATCGCGCGAGAGGGGTGCCGATTGGGGGGGTGCCGATTGGGGGGTGCCAATCGAAATACGCCCCCGGCCTCCGGCTGAAAAAAGGGCCGCCGAAGGGCCTCCAGTCGTCGAAAAAGCAGTCTCACAGAACAAGAAAGTTCCCAAAACTTACCAAAAATCAATTTTTCAGTCAATTTTTAATATTGTAGTATGTAATAACTGAAAACATTTCCCTTCCGGCGAGACCAAGGGCGCTTGAGCGCGCCCCTAGATGGATTCCCAGCCTTTATACTTTGTGCGCTTCGCGCACTCGTGGGCGGCGATACTGAAGTTACTTCTGTAGTAACGTTCTACTTACATTTTTTGAATTACTTCTACAGTCAACGTAATTACTGATCATTTTTTAAAAGTTGCGATAACAGCACAATATTTGTGATTCTTACCTCCATCGAGCAACAACAAGCCGACGCCCAGCAGACGGAGAAAGGTGATGAGGTTATTCATCATGACTCGCAAAATCGGTAAAATCTGCGATCTTTCTGCGCCGTTCCAAGATAGAACGAAATCAAGAAAATGATTAAATTTGCGAGCCGGCGAACCCAAGGAGTACCAAGAAATGGCGTTTTGATACGCTGTAACGAACATATTTTATTTTAAGATGTTGACATGATTGTCCTACCGAACTAGTTCTATCAAAATTTGTCATGACCGACCAGTCTATGCAATCTGTGCATGAGCCGTCATGGTTGCCGTGCTGAAAAGTGAATGTCCACTACTGTACTTTTGGCGATCAAAGACCACCAGGAAGCTATTTTTCAAATAAAAGACCCTGTTTTCTATTTTTCTGTTCATTAAAAACCAGCTTCGGATTAGGTCGCTATTTCTTCCCTCCTAAATACACACTCGTTATTACTGCATCTGCATCTTCTTCGTCGATAACAAAATTGCTGTACTTTTACAAGTTTTTCTTTCGCACATTGAAATATTATTGTCTGAGTGTCCGAACATGAATTTGTACTCAGGAGTCTATTTCATAAAAGAGTTGCGGAGTTGAGAATTGCGAATTATGATATGCGCGCATTGGCCGTTCCTCCAGCAACTAGGTGGAGTTCGTTTTGTTGCCAGGGCAACGTCCAATGCGCGCATTTGACAATTTAAAATTCTCAACTCCGCAACTCTTTTATGAAACAGGCCTCTGATCAACATCTCTGGTACTTTTTTCGATATTGTATACGTTGTCCAACGTATGAAATATTGAACAGACATTCCATACTTTCCTCTCTGCTGATCAAAACTATTTTCAGTTCATCAAGAATATTTCGCCTTATCGACTTATATAATGAAAGCTGACCATAAAATGAAGAGGAGTGGGGGGACTCGACCCTTTCTGTTCCGACTGTCTCGGGGTAGACTGGGGGGGGGGGAATTTCCAGGCCGGAGTAATACTGGTAGCGCACAACTTGTAATGAGCCACAGTTCTGAACACATTTTGTCCAAACTTTCTCAACATATGACATCATCGTAATCAACCATACTTATTCGTTTTCTTTATCAGGCAGGATTGCAGGGCATCAGGCAGGCAGGAAATCAACCCCGATTCTTCAGCAATCGCTAGAACTGCTGACGTGAATACACGTTCCATAAACCAAAAATCATACACCAAAGTACGTTCGCAGGTGAAAATAAAACTTTCTATTGCTGTAAAATTTCGTTGTCTCTTAGCGACGCTGCGAGGAGTGAGTCGCAAATGGCACGTACGCCGGTAGCTTATAAATTTTTTTGCTATACACAACACAAAGTGATACCATATTTCGGAAAAAAATGGAACATGGAAAGCAATTCGTGTAGGCGAGGGAAATCTATTAACTCATTTTCTGAGTCATTTACAGAAAGAAGTCCAACGTGGTCAAAAATTGCTCCATGAACGGTTCGACTGATCACCGTTCAATGAACAAGAAATTTGAAACGAGCACAGATACGTAAGCACGATACACATGTACTTGAACAGACGTTTCATTTTCGCACACGGTCAAAGCTCCATTCATTCACTGTGTTTCTTCTCTCCATCCATTCTTCAATTCCGCATTTCAGACAAAGCAGATGTTTCATTTTCGAAAAAAGTGCGCCCAGTGCTCGCCGGTAAGGCGTTACGATAATCAGCGTCACAAGAGCATTGCAACTCGGACTAATCGTAAAGGTATTGAACGCGTAATCTTCTATGGTCGGACTAAATTTTCCGATCGAAAAAGGGACCACATTAGCGGCAGCTCGATTATAAATCGAGAAATAAATGAAATAAAAAATACCGGGGGAGATGCAAACACATGGGATAATTGCCTGAATAATAATTGCTTTCAAAATTGCTTTTTCCGCTGTGAAATCATTTCCGCTTCGTTGCATCAGTGCAGTTGTTGTACTAATGTGTCCTGAAATTCGACGATAAATTTTCCAATTGCAGA
>JAQGCX010001728.1:0-10256 GCA_034700205.1 Plectus parietinus
CTACCGTATCCATGGGTTATGGCACGAAAAAAGATAGGGTCCCAACACGAACAATCAAAGTGCAAACTACCGTTGACCAAGGGTTCGTGTGGTCCTGGCACGATCCATATGTCCAAAACGCCCATAGCACAAGGTACCAATTAGACACCAAAGCGCCCAATATCAAAGTACCGTACATAATGGGGTCTCAAAGCTACTAACTGAGTTAGCCGTTCAAACTTAGGTGCTGTGAAGAGCCTAATTACGCTGAACTCACTTTGTTTCCTCATAATGAAAGCTGTGAGTGACACAGCAATGAGTAACGCGGTCACAAATATTAGACACCAGGCGATCGATAGTGATTTGTTGTGCTGACCAGCAGGAAAGAGCAAGTAAGAAAGAAAATTCGACAATTTTGTTAATATACTTTTTTTCGATGGTCGAGATTTGTCGGAAGCATTTGATAGCATTTGATTGACGGACGTATATATTTCATTATCTGCAAGGTTTCGCAGTGCATTATTTAAAGCTTGACGCAGACGCTGTGGAGTAGGAGGACAACTCTCCAGATCTTCGACATCGACTGTTACTTCTTCACTTGAATCGAATTTCCAAAACTCACGCACTTGGACCGACACTGATTGTGAGCTGTCGGTGTCCATTACTTGGATTGCATTTTGTGGAACAAGTGTACCATCTGGTATGAGTGACACCAGCATCTTCTTATTATTTTCAAAAAGGTTCCTTACGATTTCGCGTGTGTGAACGAAGGAAGAGAGAGGACTCAATTCGATAGGCGCATAATGAAGCAAACTGTGACGATCAGAATAATAAGGATATTGTTCGTCGACGTCACTTTTCGACACATAGTCACTTGAATTTGAAAAAGAATGACGGCGTCCAAGCAAACGTTGACCCATGCCGGAATAAATAACGAAACTCCTAGTCGGCAGCAACTTTGTGGTTGTAGTGAAAAGAAACAATCCAAAGTTATTGCGTACTGTACGTTGCAATTCTTGCTTGTAAATTGAGGAAAGGTGCGTGTCCCAATTCAGTAGAAGAGATGGGTGCCTTGCCATGCATTGTAAGCTGTCATATCAGTTTAATCACACCTTTCGCCCCCCGGCCCGGATGGCCGCCGAGTGTCGCCCATGTAGTGCGGGTAGCCCCGCAGGGGCGACCTCCTTGCGAACGGAGCGCCGAGGCGCGAAGTGAGCTAGTTGGGCAGTTGTCTGCTTGGTTGATTCTTGAAGCCGATGACGTCATAAATAAGTAGTGCTGTCCCCACAAGGAGAGCGCCACAACACAGAGGGAGTACACCGTAGTAACCATAGCAACCATAGTGTTTATAGCGCGCCGCCTTCACACGGGGACCTGAGTGCATTCATCTATCTGCTCTCAGCGCGCTTGGTTGTGCACAGGGGGCGGGCCTGGCGCGCGAGGTGCACGTGGTGGTTCAGCAGGGACTGGTGGGCGAGGTGCACGAGGCGGACCTGGTGGGCGAGGTGCACGTGCGCGGGATGGATGGGGAGACCTGAGCGACGTGAGCGAGGGGGGAACCTGAAAGAGGGCGACGTTCGCAAGGTGGACAGGGGGACCTGTAGCCGTCCCTGAAAGAGGGCGACGTGCAGGGAGTCGTCAGCAACGTGTGCAAGGTGGACAAGGGGCCTTTAGCCTCCCTGAAAGACGGCGACAGTCGTAGACATGTGCATGACGTGCCTGTAAATGGAAAGTGGACGCGGGCAGTACAGCATAAACCGACTGTAAGGGGCCAGCTTGCTACAGGAGCTTATACAATATTTACTGTTTATTTGAAAGTTTATTGTGGAGGTTTTATTCAAAAACTTTGTTGAAAAATGTCGCATAAGACAGAATGGTGTTTGCCAAAAGCATAACGACCAAGGTGACCATATCCACACGCCAAAAGAAAGTGGTCCAGAAAGCGGTCAAGTCGCCCTCCTGTTCATGCTGCTTGACTGTGGCTTTCATGGATTCCATTGAATGCTGGATTTTCAACAGCATCTTCATTAAGAGATTCTGATATGTGGATTCAAAATTTTCAACATGAATGCTTTTTCGAAATATTAACTTTTCTGATTTCTTTTCGACTTCAATCGGTTCGATTCTTTGAACGCTAGCAAACCATAGGGCGCGCTTTGACGGCGTCCATTTCTGGTTATGTGCTCGCTCATCAAGCAGAATGATCACAGTGGCAATGACAATGGCCAGCGAGCACATGCTGATTTCTATCAAAAGAAAAAGACCTGAAAATGGGCACATTATCGTTGTCCTTTTTTAGGGCACATCACTGTTAAGATAGGGGAAAGGTTCACCAATATTTTTCTGGAGAGAGAGATCGGAGGATGGTCTATCTATACTAGATGCCCCCCTCCCTCCAATTACACGTGTGTAGGGTCAATTACGAATCCCCGATTATTTTTCGACCTATTTACCCACCCAGTAAGGGCAGTCCTTCGTCGTTTTGAGGCATTGAACCGGACACGATGGTCAGAATAACTGCTAATGAAAGCAAAGTTGTCAGGCCCAGTGTCACCTTTTCATTTCTTTCGCCCAGATTCTGAAAGAAAAGAACATCAAACAATTAAAAAGAAATGTGACAAAATATTTTTAAACAGTAGGATAGGTTCACACTACTGTTTCGTTGCTAGCCTTCTCAGCGTAAAAATATTTTTCTTGCACTAAAAGTCAGTCACGCTATCTTTATAACTCACTTGATTCGGTGTAAACGTTCCAATAATGGAAATCATGGTGAGCAGAAATGATGGCAGGGCCAGAACATTTACGTAGTAATCGGGGATGCGTTGTAATCGTAATGTAAAGATAACCTCCTGATATCCATCATATTCAGTCGCATCATTTGACGGCGTTTCTGCTTCGAATGACAACGTGATAAATTCGGTGGAATTCTGCAGAAAAAAATCGATCATCCAACGGGGACAATTCTACTTCAACAGAATACTGGTGTTCAGCCAAGCATCTCCGTTTAAAAAACATTGCTCTTCTTTTTCAAATAGTTTTTTAAATTTTCCTTTTCAGTTTTTAAATTACACAAAAGAACATTTCAACAACCAAAACTTGTAACATCAAAAAATTACAATACTGCAATATGTGTAATAAATAATGAAAATTTTTAGCTTTAAGTTTTCGAAATTAATAATTGAAATGTTTTCTTTCAACTAACAATAAGGACACTAACGTTCGCGATTAGATCAATTCCAGTGCTCTCGTGTGCAATTAGGAAGGCCTGTCCTTGCGGTAGATTAAATAAGCCCATCGCCAGATTACAGGTCTGCGTGTCGAAGGGAAAGAGCTTGATGCGCATCGGACAGCGCATTTTCATCAGTGCATTATGCGACACTGACACTGTGCCATCACTGTCAATACGAGCCAGGTATTTCCCGGCGTCAACGGTTTTCATGCTTTCCAGTCTGAAAATTTTTTTAGCACACTTAATCACTTTTTATCACTTTTTTATCTCTCTTGAGGGGGATTTGAAACTCTAATTTACAAAGCAATTCACCGAATTTTTTCCGAAGTGAGAGGACAATGTTTAAAAAATTTACATATCTTCTGGAGATAATGGCTAGGTTTGCCAGGCGTACTAAAATAGAAATGAACTCTTTTGAAGAGTACAAAAACGGGCATTTTTCTAAGGATGTATTATGGTTCTAGTAGGCCTGCGAAACGTCAAAAATTCATTTTCTCGAAAAAATGCTACTTTTGACGGAAAGTACTACCTATTTTCATAATCACAACATCTGGAAACCAGAGATGGGCACGGGCCGGAAATTCGGCCCAGAACCGGGCCCGGGCCCGGAAAAAATTGTGGCCCGGGCCTGCGCCTCGAAAATCGCTGCAACAACGACATATAGCCCTATTATATATGCAAATGATTGGTATTAGTAGTAAAAATTTGAAGATTTTCAAGCTGAAAAGTCAAAATTTTTTCGATTTTATCAATAAATTGGGAAAAATTTGCATTTCTGACCGGGCCCGGGTCTGAATTTTGGCCCGCTGGGCCGGCCCGGGCCTGGAAAAAAATTCTGGGCCGGGCCCGGGCCGCCAAAATCGGCCTGTTCCCATCTCCGCTGGAAACCCTATTAATGGCATGTGAACCACTTGAGACAGGGACGAACGCACGTATTTTGGAAGATCAGTTCAGGGGACCAGACATTGCTTGTCGGCACCATTATGTAGGTGCAGTTGTCCTGATCGCTTGGTCGCCAGCGAAGAAACTCGTCCCGCCAGTGATAAGCCAACCAGACTAGCATTGTGATTGATTCTTCTTGTCCGTTCTGAAAATTCCTGTTCTGGTTTTTTCCTGATTCCGAAACTAATTCCGATAAAAATTTCCTGAAAAATTCATTTCCTGCTTTCCTGCTTTCCGATTCCAATGTTTTCCGGGGGTGGGGGGGGGAGAACCTTTATTGCGAATGCTGTGTAGTGTGTAGTATAAAAAATTTTCTTTTCTTAAAACTTTCTTATATGTTTTCCTTTCTTTAAATTCTTAAAAATTCTCTTTCTTTTTTCTTCAAAAAAGTTTTAAAATTTTTTTTACTTTCTTAAAAAATTTAGGCCTGCCCGATCCAGTCACATACCACGGCCACTATGCTGTAGATGGAGAAGCGTACAGTGACGTTCACGACCGTCGACTGATCAATGACCGGCCTGAGATCGCTGCTGTAGTTGGCGAACAGATTCGGTCGGATTGAATGCTCGGAGCAACTTTCCACCACAATTGATGTCAGAATGGCGAACGCTGTGAAGATGAATTTCAGTTTATTTTTCGAAATTATTACGGATAGCAACTTTTAACACTGTACAAAACGTCTTGATGAAGTTGGAATTTTGGAATTTAAAGAAAACAATGGTGCAAAAATGGCATTGAAAATTTAATACATCGTGTTTTTCCGGTTAAAAGGCAAGTGTGTTTGTACCTACCGGTGAACAACAGCGAAGAAAGTGATGGCAGACGCAACATTACAGCAACCGGTGTTCAGTGAACAACCTCAAATACTGAAGCTTCCCAGTATAGTCACTGGCTTCGGGGATTTTCCCAATTTACTGTACGAAAGGCGGAAATGAAGTTTTAACATAGTCGTTAACAATTAATGGCTTTTGTATGCGTGAATGCGTTCAAATCATTGGAAATTACCACAGAGTGACACTGCACTGGGAACAAAGGAACTCGCACCCGCACATCTATCTAATTACTGCAATTGCTTTCCACTTTGTCTGCTTTGGACGGCCAACGCGCACTCCAACCTTTCCGCCAAATAATTCACATTCCCCCTCTTTCTGGTCTTTAGTCTTACCATAAAAGTCACGATTGCGATTACTCCTCCGCCTCCTCTCTCCCACGCCACCTTCATCGAACCGTTAATCCATTTTTCAAATCGTTCCATGCATGAACTAGCAGCGGGCATTTGTACCGTAAAAAACCTCCAATCATAGGTGTACTTAGGGGGGACCCCCCTAGATCATCCGACCCTGTAGCTAGAAATTCTAGGTGGGGACCCCCCCTCCCGAGTGGTCCCGGAGAAAAAACGCGAAAATGGTAAGGGGAACCCTTACCAAAAATCGTCCCGCCGAAGGCGAGAAAAAATTTGCATATTTTAGCACAAAATTTGCATAAAAGTACGGTAGAACCCCCCCCCCCCCCGCCGGCAACCATGTAGCTAGAATTTGGGACCAGGTAACCTATACCTCCAATATTGTAGCTCCTCTGTCCCGTGGGACGAGAATTTTTAAGCGTTTTGTGTATGTTGGAACTCCAAAAGATAGAACATATTTTTAAAAGATAGGGTATAAAAAAACCGAAAACGCTTTAGAAAAGAGTTGTTGAATTATAAGTGAGTGTAAGGCGTAGATATCTTTCTCCTGGCCACCGGGCTGAACACCAACCCCCAACTACAAATCGGATAATCTGCCCACTGTAGAATGTTGACGCACTCTTTTCGTGTTCATTTTCGTGTTGTTCGAGATCACTGTTTTCACCAATGAACAAAAGCTAAAATTGTCAAAAAAATTAGTGCTGAAGCTAATCATGCAAGGTTAATGTCATATGAAAAGACATTGAAACCATCCTGAATGGGGTAGTGTTGGACATGGACAGTCAGCCAACCCTCAATTCATGGTATAGCGCGGAGTTAGCTAATTATTTTCTGGTGTAAGTGAGCTAATTATTCAATTATCTGATTACAATTACACTCATTAACGCGTCCCTTGGCCCCGTATAACTAATTAACGCGTCCCCAGTACCCCCCGTATAGTTAACTAACGCGTCCCCTGTCCCCCCAGTGTATAGCTAATTATCGCCTCCCCTGTACATGGCGCAGAAAGTGCAGCTCGTCCCGCACGGAAGAGGTAAAGTGACGGTGACTCTTTCCTCCCCATTGCAGTTGAATAGTAGTTGGTGTTGTTGGTGGTTGGCGATGGGCGTCCTTGCCGGCCTGTCATCGTTGCTGTCGACGCGTGAGGATGGTCTTCGTCTTCTGTTTTCAATCGTTGCGGGCTATCCCCTTGCGGCCATCCACCGGACGTTCCTGTACTCGCGGAATAGCAGCGTACAGCACTTGTTCTTCGTGGTTGCCGGTGTGGCGCTGTACCTGTTCAACTGCGGTCAGTTCCTGTCTCCAGTCTCTGATGCACTGGTATACCAATGATACAAAAGTATTCATTTGGCACCATATCCTCTTCAATTTGTGATACCTGATACCTGGTATACCAAAGACACAAAAGGATTCAGTTGGAACCATATCCTCTTCAATTTGTGTAGTATACTAAAGATAAAATCAATGTATCTCTTGTATACTATGTATCAGGTATCAAAAATTGAAGAGGATATGGTCCCATTTTCTTGCATTGTATCTCTTGTATACTATGTATCAGGTATCAAAAATTAAAGAGGATATTGTCCCAATTTCTTGCATTGTATCCCTTGTATACTGTGTATCAGGTATCAAAAATTGAAGAGGATATGGTCCCAATTTGTTGTATTGTATGTATCCCTTGTATATGTGTGTCAGGTATCAGATTCTAAAGCAGATATTGTCACAAATGGATTGCTAGGCATTTGAGACAACATCTTCTTTAAAATTTGATACATGATACACAGTATACAAATGATACAAATGGATAGCATCGCTTGTATCATATGTATCAGTTATCAAATTTCCAGTCATCCATACTCAGGTATGTAATATATCTATCTTTTGAAAGAGACTCCTCGAATAGAGCTAAGAGATATTGCATTTTACAGCATTATTTGTACTATTACTACAATTGCGCAAAGCTAATTTGTATCGCTTGTATCATGATACAAAAATGAACTCTTTTGCAAATCCGCCATTCTTGCCCCATTTGCTACCAAAACCCCGCTCCCAAATTCCACATAGCTTTTGCGTATACCAGTATTTTGTTTTTGAAATGAATGAGCTGCGGAATCGCTCTTCTGCTTCTTTTCACGATAATTTGAATAATAAGTAAAAATATTACATTTTTCTTCGGCTTCAGATGTATTAAAATTGAAGTACAGGGTGGGCCAAAAGTCCCGCCTCAACTTTGATCGCTAATAACTATTGGCGGAAGCAATGAAATCCGACGCGGTTTGTTGGATTGGAACAATCAGAGTCTAACTTAAACTTTCGAAAAAGAATTTTTAAAAATGACCATATTTCGCCCAAAATATCGCAGTTCTCAGGAAATCAAAGCTTTTTAAGCTCATTTGTGCGAAAAATCGCATGAATTTTCAAACCCCCAAAATATCTTTAGGAAAAAGATATTTTCAGATAAACTTTTGTATGGGGACTAGACCTTATTTGAGGTCCTCTTCAAAACTGCATACTAAGAATTTAGATACACTGCAGTACCTCGAAGGCTTCGGTATCTCGTCAGAAAATTCAACTTTTTGCATTCCCGTCAAAATCGAATGCCATCAGGGTATTCTGACACCGGATTCGGACTCACCGGCCCAAATTAGGGGGGTCCCAAAATAAACTTGGGGTAACATATGCCTCCTTCATGGTCAAACTGAAAACGGCTAAATCGAGGCACAATAGCGTCCCCCTACGGGCGGCTGCGCCACCCTGGGGGACACAAAAATCCGGTGACTAAAAGATTTCAACGCGCTTAAAGGAAAACACTGCAGTAATTATTTCCATTTCAACGCGCTTAAAAATTATTTAGAAACGGCGTATTTGTCGATGACAATTCGTTTTTTCAGCAATTAGTGGTGATGAATATGAATATGAATCTGAAGCAGACGATGAATATTCCGGCGGCGTAGGGCCAGAAGGTCGAACTATTTGCGGTTATTATCAAATTACTGCTGGCGCATGTCGGGGCGAACTTGCTTGCTGCTATGAGGAGAGCAGAAAATTATGTTTTAACCTGAGTAAGCATTTTTTTGCTTCATAAGTTTATCCCGAGACATACTATTCGTGATATTCCCAAATCTCAATATACAGATGGTGCGCAGGAGAGGTCTAGGGGAAAGGACCTCTCTTTAGATCCTCCGACCCTGCAGCTGGAAAAAGCTAGGAGGGACACCGCCCGCCCCCCGGTGGGGGTCACCGAGCAAAAGCGGGAAAATGGTAAGGGAGACACATGGAAAAAATCGTTCCCGCCGAAGGCGTAAAAAAAATTGCATAAATTTGCATAAAATTTACCTAAAGTTAAGGTAGAACCCCCCCCCCTCCGCACCAGCAACCATTTGGGACCTGGTACAGCTGTGCCACTTACCGATTTAATTGCTATCAAGCTAACACTTTTTGTTATGGTGTATTTTTCAAGAAATCTATAGCTCTTGAATGCGATCTGTTAGCGCACGATTTCAGACAAAGAAGAAGCATCAACTAATGCTGATGGGTGTCCTTCCAGCTGGGTAAAAAGCACTGGCCCATCGCCTGCACTGTTCCCAGACGCCTATGGGGGCCAAAAGCCGCTGATCGAAACAATAGCAATGGATTCTTCAAGGGCGGTTAATCCGCTCACTGGAAACATAGGTAAGCAGATGCGAAAAAGTTTGGGGATTTTCGGCTGGTGAGCTCTTCTATAATTTGCCTAAACCCTTATACTTTAGGGGTAGTATTTATATTATACCCTTTAAACCCTTTTCCTAAGACTTTGTACGTCGTAAAAAAATTTCGTGATGATCATATTCCATTATTTAACATGGGTGAACAAAAAAATTCTGCAATTTTTTACGTAGAATCTGGCGCTTTCGGATTCAAGAATTTTCAGGTCACGAGGACGGAAAAACCATCATATCTTGCAAAAAAATAGAACCAAAACTTGATTTTATTTTTCGTATTTTATTTTCCGTATTTTTCGTAAGATATTATTTTTCGAGATAGCTCAATACGTTCTGTATACCTATATGTGGTAAAAAATTTTAAAAATTTTGGGCCGTTTTTCACAGGCTCTTCGTTCCTGCAATTTCAGTAACTCGAAGACCCGTGGATAATTCTCCGCATGAAATCGACGTATGTACTAGCCGAGGAAGGGCTTGTTTGGACATTCAGTGATTTCATTGCCGCGTTTGGTGGCATCTGAAACTTTTGGAATTCCCGCCCAAAATACCATTATTTTGCCTAATTCGCATATGCGAATTTACGACCCCTCTCGAATTTTAGACCTTAGTACTGCAAACCCCCCAACCACGGATCTCAAGGACACCGATGGCCATACCTACCGTATTTATTCTAATACTACGATCGTCTCAAAAAATTTGCATAAGTTTACATAAAATTACGGTATTTCTGCGCGGGAATTACGGTATTACGGTATTTCTAATTTTATGCAAATTTTTTGGGTACGGCATGTTAACCCCCCCCTCCTACTTTTCGACCCGAAACACACCCCTGCCATCATGCAAACGTGATGAGATGCAAATACCATTACCGCTAATCTGTTTTGACACCCGACGAGCAGCAGATACGCAACATACTTTCGCACACCGCAATCAGTTAAGCCGCTTATACAATGCGCACGCAAACCAGCAACCAGCAAACCCGCAAACCAGCAAGCCAGCAAGTATTGTTACAATGCACCAGCTATCAGCAGACCAGCAGACTTTATTTTATTGGATCTCAATGATTCATGATTAGGGTTGCCAACCCTCCTACTGGCAGTAGAATGCTCCTACTTTTGAGGGCAAAACTCCTACTGAGAATCTCCTACTCAGTAGGAGGAAAAATCTCTTACTTTGGAGCCCAAGTCTCCTACTTATCCTACTTTCACGATAATTTAACTTT